>BMAO01032511.1:0-221347 GCA_019973975.1 Trichonephila clavata | reverse complement strand
TACATAATCATAAACACACTAAACAAAATACTAATACTGTTAGACATTTAAAAAAAATTATTTTAGGATCCGAATTTTTTATGGTCTCTTAAGTTTTTCCAACCAGCGCCATGATCTCAAGTAAATAAACTGATTCGAACCCAACCTTTGTGCGAGTTTCGAGATTTGTAGTTGGCAACGGCTACAATGTAAATTTAACTAACTTGGCTCGTGGAAGTATTTAAGGAGACAGAGGTTGGTTGAGAAAAGATCGTCGGTTTCGGACGAGGTGATTTTGCTCTTCGATTGGGGGCATATGAGATGTGCAACTGGTTTGTTGCTCAGTATTTTTTAAGATGGTTCGAATCAGTTAAACCAAAGTTTGGTAATATTATATTTTGATGATTATACTTTTTTAACAAATGTTTTTATTTGCTTCAGTGGCGAGAAGTTTCACTTGAATTATTGAAAGAATAAAAAATGTTTTTAACGAAACTGCTTTATTACTATGCTCCTCGACATTAAATTTCGCTGCTAAGCTTTGCTTACGTTAATTCATCATGAAGAATTATATCATAGTGGTTATGGCCAGGCCACGCTCTATGTCGAGGCAGGTTAAGCAGTTGAACCAGAACATGAACTTTGTCCATTTAAATATTGTTCCAGTATAGAATTATTTCTGAAGAACTTCAGTTGCTGGTATATTAAATAGAGTATTGAATATGGAAGTGAACAATCAGATTCCTGTGTTAACCCAAAATAATTGGAACACATGGAAACATGATATGCAAGTAATCTTTAATGCATTATGGTTGCTGGCAATTTATTATACAGACCAAGCCGGAGGAACCTGATGAAGGGGCAACCTAAAAGGAAAAGTGTGACTTCCAACTACGGAAAGATCGATGCTATACGCTGATTTACACTAACATCAGTTCAGATCTGAAGAATCTGTTAATAGAAACAACTGATGGAGTAGTGGCATGGAAAATATTAAAGGATCACTTTGAACCAGTGACAAGAGCCAGGGTTATCCAGCTTTTGGATGAATTCTTCGGAACAAGATACCAACCGGGGGAAGATGTCGGAATCTTTGTATCTCGTGTAAAGACGGCGGCAACCAGGCTACAAGAGGCGGGTCATAAATTGGACGACCTTTACATAGGGTTTCAATTAATAAGGTGGCTTCCTCAGGAATTCCAGTCTACCGTACAACAAATTTACAGATGGAAAGAAGAGGACTTCACAGCTGTCAAAATTGAAGCGGAGCTGATATTGGAAGCCAATCGTCTTCAACTTATGAAGCAAGACTTGGATAAAACGGAGACCGTTTACTTCAGCAATTTCCTATCAAAGAAGTTGAGCAAAGTTCCTAGAAATGTAAATACAGTTCCTGGTGGTACGACTGCAACTCCTGCAGATCCAAGTGGTAAAACAGAATATCAGAAAAAGGACGGTAAGGTATTTAACTGTAAAACTACCAAACATTTAAAACGGTCTAGTAAGATGATAGGTCCTTGTTATTTATGTAATAAATATGGGCATCTTAAAGTAAATTGTAAAGAGAAAAAGTCTCGAGAAAAGCCTCCTTCAACTGCAAGTGAAACTTATAACACAGAGTTTAATATAAATTTAAGATTTTGTGAAGCTGAATGTAGTATTATAGAATTAAATAAGCACCTTGTTACTAATTGTAACTTATTTGAGGAAAACTCTGATAAAGATGTTTGGGTAATAGATACGGCTGCCACGAGTCATTTTTGTAATGACAAGAGTTTATTTTTAGATTTTAGACCAATATATCTAACATGAAAATGTCGTTAGCAACGGAGGATAAAAGTTGTCCAATAGAGGGAATCGGTAAACTTAAATTTTTGGTAAAATATAAGGATAGTTTTCATGAAATAACTTTTTCAGATGTTTTATTTAGTCCCAAGTTAAGAAGAAATTTGATATCCGGTTCCAGATTAGAAAGTAAAGGTGCGCATTTTGTGGGTAGCAAGGGTAAAATTAACGTTTTCAATAAAGACTGGCTAAAGTTGTTCTCGGCGACACGCCACGAAAATTTGTATTTTTTTAAGCCTGACCATTATATTTTACCCAAGAGTACAGAAATAAATTCAGTTGTTAATGCAACTGACAAAACAAAATGCGGATCAATTGAAATATGGCATCAACGCTTTTGCCATATTAATAACGATTACTTGATAAAAACTAGTAAAAATGATAGTGTAAGAGGTCTCCCACGTTTAGCTGATAATAAGTCGCCTTGTATTCCATGTAAATTAGCCAAGTCCAAGAGAGTTTCCTTTAAAAAGACGGGGGCCGTAAGATCAAAACGTCCACTGGAATTGTTGCATATGGATCTTTGTGGTCTAATGCCAACTGAAAGTCAAGGCGGTAATAAATATTTCTTGAGTATAATTGACGATTACTCGAGAAAAGTGACTGTATTTCCCATTAAGAAAAAGTCGGACGTATTTCATACGTTTATAAGATTTCAGAAACGAGCAGAACGTTTTCTAAATAGAAAATTAATAGCAGTTAAAACTGATGGCGGACTAGAATTTTGTAATAAAGATATGGATACTTTTTTTGCAGAACTGGATATAAAGCACGAGGTAACAAATCCATATACGCCGGAAATGAATGGGGTAGCGGAGAGATACAATTTAACCGCTGTAGATGGCATTAAAGCATTGCTTAAGTCGAGTGAAGTTCTACACAAGTTTTGGGGAGAAGCATTACTTTGCTTCACTTATGCGTGGAATAGAATTTGTCACAAAGACAGTGAGAAAACCCCTTTCGAAAAATATTCGGGTAGAAAACCATCAATATTGCATCTAAAACCTTTTGGATGTTTGGCATATGCTGGCGTTCCAAAACAGATTAGAAAGAAATTCGATATGCGTGCAAAAATAGGAATTATGATGGGCTATGCACAGCGTACTAAAGGTTATAGGATATGGTTAATAGAAGAAAATTAGTCGAGACTATTAATGTAAGATTCGATGAATATAGGAAAGGAATTGATTTTAAACCGAAAACTCTAATGGTTATCCCAGACTTGATTTAAACTTTCCTGATTATGATGATGAGGAGGACGATTTTGATACTGTAAGAGATTCGTTAGCGAGTCGTTTAGTTTCAAAGACAAGTACAGAAACTCCACAACATCATTTGAAAAACCAGATTTATCTTCTGATAATCGTAGCTTAATCCCATGTTCAGAGGTTAAGTGGATTAGAAATATAGGTAGGGAAGTAACTGGATCCAACGTATATTATGGTATCGAAGGGACAGCAACCCGTTTGAGATCTTTTAACGAGATAGAACGATACTGTAATAAGAATAACATTCATTATGACCGAGTTTGTTTGATTTTAGAAAGGAAGATACTGAATCCCAGGAAGTTAATATAGTTGAAGTAGATATTCCTAACTGTTATAAACAGGCAATAAGATCCAGGGAAGCATCTAAATGGCATGATGCAATGGATAGGGAGATAAATATAATGAAGGAACGCAAGGTTTGGGATTTGGTTGATCCTCCAGACAACATAAAAATTTTAGGAAACCGTTGGGTTTATACTGTAAAACGTGATGAAAATAATAAAATAGTTAGATACAAAGCTCGCTTAGTTGCGCAAGGTAACACACAATTAAAAGGCGAATCATTTGACGAGGTATTTAGTCCAGTTGTTAACTTTATTATTGTAAGATTATTTTTCACTATCTGTGTATGTTTGTGGAAATGGATGCATGTTCAAGTAGATATCACTAATGCCTATTTATATGCTAATTTAGATACCGTTATCTTTATGAAGCAACCAACTGGATATGAAACTGATACTAACAAAGTGTGTAAGTTAAATAAGGCAATATATGGTCTTCACCAGAGTGGCCGACAGTGGTTTTTGGAATTAGAAAATAAATTAATTAAATTGAAATTTAAGAAATTAGAGTGGGTTAATTGTGTATATATGTTTGAAAATAATGTAATTCTATTATTTTATGTAGATAACATCATATTTGGTAGAGAAACTGAAAACGTAAATTTTGTAATAAAATTATTACAGAAAAATTTTGATTTAAAGATTCTGGGTAAAACAAAGAAATTCTTAGGAATAGAATTTGAAGAACAAGATGATGGTCTCTTTATACATCAAAAATCTTACATTCAGAAATTATGTAAAATTTATGAAAAATATAAATATCCTGTAAGTTCATTGCCTATATCAAAAGGTCAAATTCTTTCCAAATTAGATTCGCCCAAAACTAGCGAAGAAATTTTAACGTTTCCTTATAGAAATTTAATAGGATCCTTGTCATTTATTGCTATACGCACAAGACCTGATATTATGTATGCAGTGAATGTACTATCCCAATTCCAATCAAACCCAGGAATAAAACATTGGAATTGTTTATTGAGATTATTAGGTTATTTAAAATACACTCAAAGATATAAATTGGAACTTTCAAAAGTTAAATCACTAAAATTAAGATGTTACTGAGACTCAGATTTTGCTACAAATAGGGATGACCGAGTGTCGATGGGAGGATTCATAACTTTCATTGACGAAACTCCAATTTCCTGGCGAACTTTCAAGCAAAAATCCGTTAGTCTGTCTACTATGGAAGCGGAGTATGTTAGTTTAACGTAAGCAGCAAAGGAATTTATTTGGTTAAAGAATATAATTAATAATAAAAGTTTGAATTTGGAATTATGTGAAAATGTAATATTCTGTGACAATCAAGCTGCTATAAGTTTTTCCAGTTCACCAGTAGAAAATTATAGAACGAAACATATCGATGTTCGTTACCATTTCTTAAGGAATTTAATAAAAGACAAGGTTTTTCAAATTAAATATGTTAGTACCAAAAGTAATTTGGCAGATATTTTTACTAAACCCATGATAAAGGAAAAATTAATAGAATTTTGTAGAAAACTATTTTCTATTTAAGAGAATGGAACTTTGTTTATTTAGATCAAAATATTTGTCTCTTGCAATAAAGATATTGTGAATAAAGTATTGTATGCAACATATTTTTATAAAATGAAATTATATTACTGATTTGTAAGAGATAATGGTGCGGAGGTTGGAAAAAGGGGGCCGATTGTTAGACATTTGGGAAAAAAATTATTTTAGGATCCGAATTTTTATGGTCCTTAAGTTTTTCCAACCACGCGCCATGATCTCAAGTAAATAAACTGATTCGAACCCAATCTTTGTGCGAGTTTCGAGATTTGTAGTTGGCAACGGCTACAATGTAAATTTAACTAACTTGGCTCGTGGAAGTATTTAAGGAGACAGAGGTTGGTTGAGAAAAGATCGTCGGTTTCGGACGAGGTGATTTTGCTCTTCGATTGGGGGCATATGAGATGTGCAACTGGTTTGTTGCTCAGTATTTTTTAAGATGGTTCGAATCAGTTAAACCAAAGTTTGGTAATATTATATTTTGATGATTATACTTTTTTTAACATAAATGTTTTTATTTGCTTCAGTGGCGAGAAGTTTCACTTGAATATTGAAAGAATAAAAAATGTTTTTAACGAAACTGCTTTATTACTATGCCTCCTCGACATTAAATTTCGCTGCTAAGCTTTGCTTACGTTAATTCATCATGAAGAATTATATCAAATACTAATTTTGGATGCTAGGATGAGAGAATTCTTGCATAAAATGGAAAGTTATGGTAGTTAAGGTCTAATCCAAATAGCTTTTGGAACAAATTTAAATTACAGTTATGAAAGAGAAATGTTCCGAGTTTGAAATTTAGTTATTTTAAGTTTAGAAGTAAGTTATATGTTAATTTATTTTCTAGTCAAGGAGGTATAACTTTAGAGTCAGAAAAGCAAAATCTGGTCTTCCTATTTCACAACAAAAAAGAAAGTAAGTGTTCCTTTTTTATAACAAATTTCTATGTTTTCTTTTGAAAATATATTTTTATTATAAGGTAATGTACGCAGTTATTTGGAAAGCTTAACGTCATTTGTAAGTTTTAGTTGACGGATGTATAAATCATGTTATAAAATCATTGGAGAGTTAAAAGAGTTTCACAGAAATATTATACAATTTATCCATAGTATTTTGTTCGGTTTGAGTTTATTTAATCATTTTTAATAATGAATTTTTAAATGATTCCAGTTTTTGATCTTAATGTTCTTCCAAATATTCTAAACTTTCTTTCATGTCACGTTTTGTCCCATAATGTTTTTTATTAAGTCTTTAAAATTAAAAATATATTTCTCAAGGATATAAATTCCAGATATAAAGATTCTTTATTTTGTTAAATATTATAATTATTTACTGTGTTCACACAAACACAAACTCAAATAATAAGGGCGTTGCTCTTTAGAATAATACATTTTTTCCTTGCTGAAATGAAATTTTTTAAGAATTAAAAATTTAGTCTATTTTTTATGTTCCATTTGGGATTCTGTCTTTTGAAAATAGCATATATTTAATCTTTTTTTCATTTATAACTAGACCCATTCGATTTGCTGCAATCTTAAGGGCAGGAAATGACTCTTTCATAGCTGGGAGTGTATGAGCAATCTTATTAATATAATCAGCATAGGCTAAAAGCTGTACAGATTAAAGAAAATATGCCCACTACTATTGATATTTGAATCACAATGACTACTGATATTAATCCTTTTCTTGGAATAGATTCATATAAATTTAAAATACTTAAATCTTTTACCTACTTAAGATAAATTATTACCACTAATAACAGAATATCTCATAAAATCCAGAATCAATTATATCTGGCAAGTATGGCTTTTTATGGACTGTGAGGAGATTTTTAAAATTGAAATTTCTTTCAAGAAACACAAAATTTTTAATTTACAAAACTCTTAATAGACCAGTTCTGACATATGCATCAGAGACTTGGACGATAACAAAACTGGAAGAAAATCAAATAGTATTCTTTGAGAGAAAAATACTTCGAAGTATACTTGGAGGTGTAAACGGAAACAATAGCTGGAGAAGAATATACAATTTTGAGTTATATAGAATTTTTTTTTAACACCTGACATCATTATATAAACACACATACACAAAATAAATAGAATGAATTGGATAGCCCATATAATTTGAATGCCAGATGATAATGTTGTCAAAAAGATACTGCAGTTCAAAGTCACTGGGGTTCGGAAGCGTGGAAGACCAAGGCTGAGATGGGCAGACTCACAATCAGTGGAATCAGACTTTAAGATTATAAATGAGAAAACTAGGAGAATGAAGGTGAATAAAAGGAGGAAGCTTCACTAGGGAGTAAACTTCAAGGGAAGGCATTGGCCCACAAACGGGATGTTTTGTAGGATATGATAATGATGCTTATCTCCCATGATTATGTTTAGTTACTTCTAAGTATCCGAATTTTCTATGATTATTGCACTTAAATAATCCGCAAAATTATGTGAAATTTATTTTTAAGAAACCTTTTTTCTAGGAGACCAAATACTAAAAGTCAACATATCGAAAAACTGGATGCAACTTCTGACGGAAGTAAGTAGAATTAATTCTATTAACACGTTCATGTGTGTGTGTGGTTATTTTACTTACCAAACAAAATACGTTAAGTTTTTTATTTAGAATAATTTTATTAATTTTTACTTATTTATTTTTCTTATATTGTTAATATTTCCTAATTGTAATCAGATAAAATTAGAAATTCTTTTTGAAAGATATTTATGTAAAAATTGTCCTTTTGAGGTTTTAAATATTTAGCGCATCAAGAAAAAGTACTTAAGGATTCCAGGACATGCTAGAAATAGTAAAATGCCAATAATAAGACTCTTTGTTTATGGGACATATATCTTTAAAAATTTCCGATAGAGTTTAGATTTTTTTTTGGTGATCTTAATAAAGATATTTTAGTCATTCTGTAGAAATACAAAAATGATTTCTTAGTTAGTAAAATTTTTTTTCTGTTTAATTTAAGTTCGACATAATTTTTGAGATCTCATAATATATGGTTATGTTTAAGTACGATATTTTAAAAACGTATCTCTTAAGTATGTAAAATATTTTTTTGCACATATTTAAAACAATACAAAAAAATAGAGTGAACCTATTATTTTAGTTAAATACTAAGATAGTTTCTTCCAAAAATTATAAAACTTTGAAACTTTAAAAATTTTATTTCCCCCCCCCCCTTTTCACACATAAAGTTATTTTTTTTAAAAAACTGTGTACTACTTCAACTAAAAAAATAGATTGAACGAACATATAAGTGTTATACATTTTTAGATTGAGAAAAATATGCTCTATTTTTCAATTTATGTATATATATATATATAATGGAAGTTGACCGATTTGGTAAAAGATTTTTCACATCGTGGCTGGTGTTGGTTTTAATAGGTAGATTTGGTCGAGGGATAGCTATGTCTTGAAAGAATAATGCTCCACTGTAGGTTTCATTTTTCGTTTATCGAACATCACCCAAAAGCAAGGGCAGTCACATTAACATAATTTACGGAGTTTCACACACACAAAGCAGAAGTAACACTTAGCAGCGACACGGACACATAGTAGACAAAAAAGACAAAAGCACAAAGAGAGAAAAAGCGCGCGTAACCGTGTGTTCAGAGTTTTTATAGTGGCGGTGAAGGTAGTACGACTCTTTTATAACATGAAGATAATTCTCGAAGTATATAATCGAAAGTTTAAAAAGTTGCAAACCTAAATCACATTGTTTTTGAAATAAATTTAAATTACAGTCATGTTTGAAACGAAATATTTTGAAGAAAAAAAGATTATTTCTATTTAGAAATTAATTGTTAATTTATCTCTTAATCAAAGACTGATGACTTGGAAGTCAATATGTTGGCCTCTGAAGAAAGCTCCAATCCTCCTGTTGGAGATATTAATACAAAGTAAGAATTCCAATTCTTAAAAATTTCTATTTTTCTTAAAAAAATATCATTATTAACAGAAAGGCATTGTGATTTTCAAGTGTTTTACTTCAAATTTTTATTTTAAGCAGTTGGATGTAAGTTATGTAGCATTATTTTTTTTTTATAAAATCACTGAAGAACACAAAAAGTGTTTCACTGAAAATTTATAATAATAGTTTTCTTTTTATCATTTGAGTGTTAAAGCTTGATCTCTTTTAAAAACAAACTTTCAAAGTATTTCTGTTTTGGATTCATTTTTGTTCTTCCACATATTCTAAGCATATTCTTTCATGCAGTATTGTTTATTATTTAAAGGAATAATTTTATCCCATAAAATTTGAAATTTTTAAAAATATATTTTTTTATGGAGTTTGAAAATTTCAAATTTTAATACGCCTTATTTGTTAAATATTAAATACTTTAAAAATACTTCAAATATTGAGGGCGAAGCTCTTTAAAATAGTATTTCTTTAAAAAAATTTTACTTGCTCAAATGAAATTTTTTAGAAACAAATAAACGTATTAATTATTTCTCATAATTTTGTTTAGTAACCTCTATGTTTTAAAACTTAATATGATTCTTTCATGTATAAATAATCAGCAACACTTACATAAAATTTAATTGTAAAAACCTTTTTTTTTTAGTTATCCGATAAATAGCAAAACAAAAATTCAACCAATGGATACAGCTTCTGAGGAAAGTAAGTAGGAATAATTTATTTATACAAATGACTAAGCCATTAGTCTTGATTTGGCTACCCAATATTTGAGAATATTAGAATTAAAAAATAATAGTGAAGTGTTTTCGTCAATATGCTTCCTATCCATGGACTGTCCAGAGTTACAAAGAGTACACACTGAAGTACTTAAGTCGAATTAAGAAGATAGGAATTAAATAAATTATAGTTAAAAAAAACAACTAAAAAACAAGCTTTTATACTGATTCGAACAAAAAAGTAAAAAAATAATTCTTAATTTTAGAATAAAATGATGAACGAGAAAATTAATGTCATTGGGGTAAAAGTGTGGGGTGCTCTATATTTAATTGTTATAATTTCTTACTATTCTTATTCCGAAATGCTGAGTTTGTGTAAAAATGTAGTACAAAGCACCCCACGATTCAGAGTTAAAAATATAGCTTCAACTTCACCATCAAAAATGGTAGTATCTCTCCCCACTGCCTTATTGAACACAAAATGGTTACAATAGATTCCTGCACTAGAGCTCCAGTACCTCGCTCAATCATAGATCCATCCATGTAAACATGGGTCCAGAGGTTACTGGGATATGTTCTTTCAATAGCTTTATGAGCAACAGCTCTGATCTCGGCAGTGGGCATCTCACTCCTATCAATTTTCTCGTCAAGTTCAGGATATATACAGAAGTCAACGTATTCAAGAGGACACAAAGGCACAGTCATTGTATTCATTTCTCGAGCAAGGTCTGGGTCTACTGATAATTGATGAGCAATGATATAGAAATAATTCTAGTAATATTTTTATTGTTGTTTATTTTAATAGAGGGAAATTGTACTAGGTGTATAATTCTAAGGTCTTCACGTATGCTTCTGGTTCTAAAAGTTGTTTAAACCTCTTTAATCGAGTTTTATGGGAATGATTCATCTTTTCTCTCCTTTTCAATCTTAACTCATATAATCAAACTTTATTCAGATTCTCTTAAATTTTATTTAATATTTTATTTTGTCGATATTATTCGGTTATAAATTTTCTTACAATATTAAGAAGTTTTTGAGCTGATATAGCTATCAATATTTTTTAGCCATATATTTTCATATATATGACCTTTGTGTGAGTGGTTAAGCTCCATATGATTTAAATTAACTTTTATTATTTTGTTTTAGACCAGTATTTAATTAATTATGGAAAAATCCGAAAAAATATGAATTTAAATTTATGCATAATCAGTCCTTTAATGTTCTTGTTTACAAAAGTATATATATATATATAAATATTTGACAAAATTTAATCTAGAAATATCACTTTTATTGTCAAAGTAGCATCGTAATTTTATCTGAAAATGTTCTCTATTTTTTAAAAAAATATTGAAAGTTTGAAAAAAATTGACTGATTGTGTTGTATTTTGTTTTTCTGATTTTAATGTTTTCAATATCATTGTTTATAAAATAAATTCCTATTTTTATTTTATTACAGATAATGACACTTCATCGGTAAGTATAAATATTAAAATATCTTTAAAATATTTATTTATTTTTATTTTGAAACCTTTTTTTATTTTCTGACGCATGAAGTTAGAAATGAGAAAGAATATGAAGTTAGAAAAATTCTATTTCAGATTAATAAATAAAAATGGAAATTTTCTCCTTGTTCGTTCATGGTTATATCTACATTGATTACACTAACAATATTCATATGCTTTTTCATATGGAAATGACAATGATTAAAACTTACTGATTTTTCATAACGAATTCAGAATATGCCAATGAGCACTTTGATCTTGTAAAAAAAAGATATCTGACTGACCAATTGGACTTCCTCTAATCATTTCAAAATATAAATACAGGGTGCGGCAAAAAAACTCGGACAAATTTCTTGCCTCCTAGAATAGTTAACGAATTTCCTTTTAATTGGTGTTTTCGTGTTTCTTTATCTACCACTTTAATAATAAAATATTTTTTAAATATGTTTCTTAGTTTGTACTTTGATTTATGTGTTTTCGATAAAGTCGAGCAAAAGGTCTGCTATTTTAGAGTTGTTTCAGCTAGGGAAACGACAGTGTGAAATCGTTCGTTTTCTTAATGTACCTCGGCAAACAGTGTCTGATGCAATCCGTCGTTTCAAAGAGCTTGGCAATGATGGTCGACGTCCAGGAAGTGGTCGAAAACGAAATGTAAACACTTCAAGAAATCGTAAGGTCATCCAAAAGCGAGTCTAGTGAAATCCGAGGGTTTCCATGAGACTGATCGCTCGTGACATGGGAATAAGTGACAGATCGGTGAGGCGAATAGCAAAAACGGAGCTTCGACTGGAGCCTTACAAGTTACAAAAGGTTTAGCTTCTTACTGGAAAAAAAAAACATACTTATACGGCCCCGAAGATGCCGAAAACTTTTAAGACGGGCCCGCAAGCCAGCGCTGGGAGAGATTTATTTTCACTGATGAGAAGCTCTTTACGGTTCAACAAGTTCATAACTCCCAAAAATATAAAATCTGGTCTGTGGACGCTCCAAGCACCTCGGCAATTGTTGAACATCGCCAATATCCAAAGTCGGTCATGGTCTGGGGCGGAATTTGCGCAATTGGCAAAACACCTTTGGTTTTTGTGGAAGAGGGCGTTAAAATCAATCAAAAAGTGCACCAAAGGGACATTCTTGAAGCTTTTGTACTTCCGTGGGCCCAAAAGCACTTCGGCAATGCAAATTGGACGTTCCAACAGGACTCTGCACCAGCTCACAAGGTCAAAAAGACACTAGATTGGTGCAAGGCGAATTTTCCAGACATGATATCATCTGAAGAATGGTCATCGTACTCGCCGGATCTCAATCCCTTGAATTACAGTGTATGGTCACTTTTGGAGTCCAGGACCTGCACTAAAGCACACAAAACTTTCGACTCTCTAAAGCAATCGCTTCTGCGGGAATGGGATAGATTAAACGTAAAAGACTTGAGGCACATTGTTGAAAATTTCTGCAAGCGCGTTTGCGCCTCTACATTGCTGCAAACAGCGGTCACTTTGAAATCATTTAAATTTATTTATTAGTATGAGTGTACTCTTATTATTATTTATTATATTTTCTTAATTTCTTAATTGTTTATAATGTTATATAAAAAATTGTTTGTCCGGGTGTTTTTGCCGCACCCAGTAGTTTTACTATAAGTGCTGTAATTTTAAAAAGCATAATTTCTACTTCATTCATATTTCTTTAATTAATTTATC
Source organism: Trichonephila clavata (assembly GCA_019973975.1). Lineage (NCBI taxonomy): Eukaryota > Metazoa > Arthropoda > Arachnida > Araneae > Nephilidae > Trichonephila > Trichonephila clavata. Next base: position 208,547 of record BMAO01032511.1, on the reverse strand, counting down.
TACATAGCCGAGAATGTTCTATTGGTATCTATTATCATAACTAATCATAAAAATAAAAGGCACATAGAAAATGTAAGCATTCCAAAAATCTATGTGAAGACGAATTGGTCTGTCATCTAATTTTGTTTTTACAACTTGTTTTTAATTTAATGATGTATTGATAAAAAAAGGCAATACTTTTTTATTGAATTACATAAGGTAATGTCAAAATGCAACTAGTATATTTTTTTTAAGAAAAAGAGGTAAGATGTAAAAATACATGAAATAAAATATTGACAATAACATCGCCAATTTTGTTAATTTCTATTAATTTAAATCACAAGCAAAGATGTTGAATTAAGGACGTTCTCTATAAGATAATGTAAGAAGTTTGATTAAGTTTTGATACGTACTGAAATAGTTTATTTACCCCTTAACTGGTTTGTCCGTACACTATACAGGCTACGGAAAGCTGGCCACAACCTGTTTGCCCGTACGCTGTAGGGGTACTGATATTTTCTTCTGTCTTTCTTTAATTTGCGCGCATTTTTAAATCTTATAGTGATATTATTTAGGGCTAATATTTTTATATAAAAGGGGCTATAGTTTGTCTAGGTATTGACATGCTTTTCATTCGGCATTTTCTTCGTTTTAAAGAAGAGAATTTTCTTGGATAAAAGGCAGGAATTTAGATTTTTTTAAATTTTAGTTTTACTGTCTGCAATATTTGTGCATTCCAACCGGCACAGTTCGTTTTTTCGGACAAGAAATTTCTTTTGAAGACAAGAAACACATTCTTTATATCATACAGAGTATACTTACAAAATAGAACATTAAAGAGGGTTTTGTATTCCAAAATTGTAAAAAAGAATGTGTAAAATATTTAAAATTTAAGTTTAAAATAAAACTTTTTTATTTTTTCTCATTCTATTAAATAAATGTCGCAATAAAAAATTTCTTTTTTCAAAAAAAAAAAAATAAGGTTAAAAAATTGACCAGTTAAGGGGTTAAAATGAAGTATTACAATTGTGACCGTAATTGTCAATAGCATCAATTATATATATTATTTGGCATTGAAATTGAAAATGAACTGAAAATGTTTAATAATCCTTCACAGTTTAATTTGAAACAATTAAAAAAGTACTAAATAATTGTTAAAGCGGTGCAACTAAAACAAAACATTAAGTTTTGCTGCTAAAGTGAGAATAATTCTTGAATTTAAGGAAGGAAATTATAGAAGTGTAAAGCTAAATCTAATTAATTTAGATAACATTATAGAACAATCTTGTGTTAAAAAAGAAAGATTTTGAGGGTGAAATGTTAGAGTTATTTTCTCTTTAGAAATAAGTTAATATAATTTTTATTTAAAGGAAGATTTACTGATTGATGAAATGTATATCATTGAAGTAACTGTAGAAACCTCTGACAGTCCTTCTGCTTTTGAAGATACTAAAGGAAGTAAGTATTCTCTATTTCTTAAAAATTCTAATGTTATCCTTAAGAGATCCTATTCTTTATTAAAACAAAATTTGTTATCTTCAAAGTTTAACGTCATAAGTCAATTTTAATAGCTATGTTATCAATTAATAAAATCACAGATGAGCTAAAAATATTTTTCACAAAGTTTGTAATTGTCATTCGTTTTGTGTGTATGATGGTTTTTAATCACTTTTGATAGTGAATTTTATGTTATTCGTATTTCGGATTCATTATTGTGCCTCCAAATATTCTGAGAATTCTTCCTTAATAATATTTTGAGCCCTTAAAATTACGTTTCTATTTATGAAGCATAGAAATTTCGAGTTTTAAAATACTTGTTACACATTGAATATTTACAAACTTCCATATTTAAATTATTAATTGCAGATTCTTTTAAAGTAATAATTTCTTTGTGCAATAATATTTTTTAAAGAAAATGAAAATATCCTGCATAATATTTTTTGATTTTGTTTAATTATTTTCTTAAATGTTATTCTTGTTTAAAAATATAGGAAATTAATTCCTGGGTGTTAGAGAAGAGTTACGTAAGAAAAAATCACATTTTATATAGGAATAAGGAAGTATGGTAGATTGAGTTTTATAATTGCATCGCAAAGACAGAAAGCAATAATTTTAATTTTAAATCTATTTAAGTGTGGTAAGAAAAGAGTTCGTGACTAATCTACTTGTATTGCAACGAAATACGATGTTAATATGCAATCCATTAATCCAACCATCAAAAAGTTGCTTCTGAAGTATGAGAAGGCCAGAAACTTCTCGATCGTTCCCACTGAAAGTTTGGGTGAAAGGAGTTACAGCTTTATTTTGTATATTGTATATGTGCCTTAATCCAGTAAATATCAGCAAGATTAATAGTTTAAAACGTTTCTTTTAATTTTATCAAAATAACTTGTTTTATATGTATTCGTTGTATATTGGTCAGGAGTAGTGGCGCACACAGGAATTTTTCAAGGGGAAGGGGGTCCAGGGTTGAAAGTCCACCATTCTCGTACCATTCACCGCGCAACATGTTTCTTTGATTTTGTCGATTTTCGGGAACAAAAGACAGCAAAAAATTAATTATTGAATAAATAATCAATATTAATCAATAAAATAAATTATTAATAACAAATAGTTAATCAAATTGTGCGTACTATATACATAGGATTATAATCAATCGAAAAAAAATCAAGGGCTTTGGACCCCCACCCCCTTGTGTGCGCCACTGGTCAGGAGTATTTTATGAAAGACATACTTATATATATATATATATCTGATATAAGACATTCACATCTAACAGAGCATTGAATAACTAAACTTTCTGACTCTATATGGGATAAAATGGTATTATAATTATTTATTTCATAGATAAAAACGGTCTAACGCAGGGGTCGGCAACTTACGGCAAGCGGTGCAATTCTCAGTGGAACTTTGCACTACTGAACAAATTTGTCAATTTTTGAGTGGATGAAATTTGATAAATTTGTACTGGACTTTATTTGACAAACATTTCCAGAATTATGGACATTTACAGAATTACGAAAAAGTATGAAAGATAATTCCAAAAATAGTTTTACAGCTAATTTGTAAATTATTGAATGTCATTACTGGGGAGATTTAATTGTTTGAAGAGTGAAAATTGCATGTATTTTGATTTTAGATATCTAAGTAAAAATATTTTCTCATATGAAAAGTATTTCGAGTCCGCAAAGAAATTGTTTAACTGAATGTTCAGAATCGTGTTATATTGAAAGTCACCAATTACACACCCGATTTTGCGATATGAAAGTAGAGCGGTGTTACACTAGGTTCACATTAAAACTTTTATTTATCTTTTTATTTAACTATAACGAAGGGAAATAGTTATATTTTTATGCTGTATCTTTCTTATTTTAACTAACATGTTTAAAAGTACATAACATATGTACAACTTTAACTTTTTAAATTTTTATTGAAGAAATAGTTACATTTTATGTTGTTTTTTATGTTAAGAAATATTTTTAAATGATGGAAAAATAATACACAGTAAAACTGTAAATCCATATTATTGACCTCTATTCTACAACTCTTAATGCATTATTGTGGGAATTCATATGTTTCACTGTGTGGCACGCTGAATCATATTGGTAGATTGGTTTGGCACGCCACATCTAAAAGGTTGCCGATCCCTGGTTTACAGCATACCTTTGTAAAAAAAAAAAAATGCAAATTTAAAATCTCGCACATACTGTGTGTGTGTGATCTTAAGTCTATCCATATACACCTCTCACTTAGAGGGCCATGGTTGTTAAGTGGACATGGCATCGAGCTCGTGTGGGTGGCGTTGCTATACCACAGCCACATATGTTCCGGTTTTTATTGATGGTGTCATCACTGCCCCTTAGATTCAAACTGCGAGGTTTATCGTCAACAGCTTTCGTGTTGTTTTATTAATAAACATGAAATATGATATTAACAAACTCTCTCAGAGGGGCACTAAATTTTATTAAAAATATATTTTGGGATTTTAATGAGTTTAAGGTCAAGTAAGAGTACAACCCTCCCCCCTTCTCCCAAATCGGAATAGTGAGCGGGTGAGTGAATATTAATGTCGCACTGTTCAGCTACACGAGGGCTTTTGGCGACGGACCGCGTAATTTTGAACCATGGTCAAGTGACGCGGACGACACCTGAGCTGCCACCCCACTCTTCTAACTACCACACCACACCAACAGGAGGACGTATGAGCTCTCGACAAATTTAACGTGCATCGCTCTTCAACACGGTGGGTCTTCAGGGGCACTGGGACTCGAACTCATGACACGCTAGCCATGATCCAATACCTACCGCGGTCACCCCCAAATCGGAAACTTTATTTACAGTTTTCTTATTTGCAACGTGAATTGAAGGGATACCTAAGTTTACGTTTAATGCTCCTATTGGTGCAGTTTTATAAGTTAGGAAACTTATAATAAAACTAGTGACCGCAGTAGTTCAGTGGTTATGGTCCCGAACTCGTGGCACGGGTTCAAGTCCTGGTGCCACTGAAGACCCACCGGGTAAAAGGGGTCGATGCATATTAAATCTGCCGATGTCTCAATGTCCTACTGCTGGTGTGATGCTTAGGAGAGGTGTTAGGTGCCGTCCTCGTCACTTGACTTTGATTCAAAATTACGAGGTCTGTCACCCTCGTGTTTCCTTATAGTGCGGCATTAATACAGCTCTAACTCACTTTGCAATGGAACTTTTTCATTGTTTTTATTTTATTTTTTGTTAAGGTTTTCTCCAAAACTTAACCCTTTATTTTATAACATACTTTTCGTAGCTACCCGATATCAAATTTATTATAAATCCATATTTATTCTCCGATTACAGTTCGTTACTTTACAGAAAAATGTGGTTAAAGGGCAGATTTTTATTTTTAAAGTAGATATTTTGATTTTAATTTATATTGCTAACTGAAGTAACACGAGGACTATTGGGGAGTGAGTGAGTGAATATTAACGCCGCACTGTTCAGCTGCACGAGGGCTTTTGGCGAAGGACCGCGTAATTTTGAACCATGGTCAAGTGACGCGGACGACACTTGAGCTGGCACCCCCCTCTTCTAACTACCACACCACACCAACGGTAGGACGTTTGAGCCCTCGACAGATTTAACGTGCATCGCTCCCCTGCACGGCGGGTCTTCAGTGTTACTGGGCTCGAGCTTACGACACGCTAGCCATGATCCGATACTTTGACCACTTGGCTACCGTGGCGAACCTCGTAATTTTCTATTAAGTAGAGGATGTGTTGGAACCAGATAAATTTGTAACTGATAACTATTCCCAAATATCTAATGGGGTTTAATGTACATTAAACCTGTCGAGACTCCCAAGTCCTCATGATGGGTGAGGTGCGAAAATTTGGAGTGTTGGATGTCAGCTCTGATGTCCGCATTACTTTACTGTGGCTCAAATTTACAAAGTTCATCGCCAATACCCTTGTGTAGATTCGAAGAGCAACGTAAACAAAACAATCGCAAGTATTTAACATTATAAATTTTATAGTTTGATTATTCAGCTTAAAAATTGGATTCCTATTAAAGGTTGTTCCACAACGTCATTTACATTTATTTATTCCCGATTCCCTAAAACTCCCCTGTCACAATATTTTCTAAAGAAATTCTTGGTTTTAAGTATATTGAGGGAATTGTGGTAAATAATTATTTTCTAATTCATTCCTCGTCTTTGAACGTAATAATTGTCAAATCACCAGAAAAATCACTATAATTTAAAATGAGATTTATACATAGATTCCAAAAGATTGGTGTACTTACAAATTCCAAGGGGGTATCCTTTAGAAATATTTATGGACTGTTTGATTTTGCAAAATTGTATAAATGTATGATATCTGCAAGTAATATAAAACTATTTCATAACTTTAAACCTCAGACATTAATGTTGCCGAACAATGATTTCTTGTAAATTAAGGCTAAAGAAATATGATCTAATATTAAATTTTTGACTAAAGTAATCAGTTGACATACAGCAGTTACGTAATTTCTTAAATGTCTGAAATTGAATTGGAAATTGTTGATATTGTCAAAAAATAAGCATTTACTTAATTTATTAAATAATGCATTAATTTGGAAAATCAAAAGGTCTTTCCTCTGATTAAGAGTAAATCTGATTTATGCATTTTACAATGTTTGCAGGTAACAGCACTTGCCAATCTAGTTGAAAAATAACATAGGAAATTTTTTTAAGGTGTGTGTTGTATGCAACTTTCCAAATATTATTTTCAATAAAACGTGAGGTTCAGAGTTTTCCAATTTTTTATTGTTTTTGAAGTCTATGCAGATTTTTTCAATGGATTACATCATGTTCGGGGTTCCGGAATCCTTCAAAGTTTGATTATTTTAATTGAAAAAAATATATTGTATTTTCAATGAAAGCGTAGGAGCTAGTTGCATTTGAAGATTATTGCTATTTAATAAGATTATATATGTGATTATATTACAGGGCCTGAATGAAGACTTCAAGCAGACAAGATAAGAATGTTAAAGTACAAGCTCATATCTGTATTAAAAGAAGCTTGTATTAAAAGAAATAAATAAAACAAAAATCATAAACTTTCATTTATTGATGTTAAACATTTTCTCTTGTTTTGTAACCGGTCATGTGAAGAATAAAATTCAAGAGGAATAAATGACTGACTTGTCCTTTCTAAGAGTTCCAACAACAGTTAAGTCTCCTCTTCTATGATTCATTTGTAAGGATATTATCTGTGAACAAATTATTAGTTGTAAATTATCGGTTTAGAACACAATGCTCTCATCTCACTCACTTCATCAGATTGTTCACTGAGCTCTTGTAAAAGTTTTCTGATCTATTCAGTAAGACCTCGTTTACGATTTTCCATGTTATACTGCACTATAAAAATGGCAAAACACATCCAGCATTAAGCATGATCTTATATCTTACTTTATCGTGCCAAAAAATAAATCAGTTGAAATTGTATCTTCAAGTAACGAAAGCGATTTTGAACTTATTCATCACAAGATGAGAGTTTTGGATTACGATGAGTAGCAGTGAATTATGTATGAGCATTTTGAAAACCTCTCCATGTATACAATGAGAAACTAAGTGTTTTTAAAATGTTTCAATGTGTAAAACTTAATTCTTTATTTTGTTATGGAAGTACTTTCTCAAAAATTTAGTAATTTCGCGTACTTTCTAAATACGACTTTTTTTATGCGGCCCTTCTCCACCGCATAAAAAATATTTTCTGTAGTATTTCGACGAAGTAGTTTGCTATAAGGAAGAATACATGAAATATTCGAATATTTTTTGTGCGTTTTTTCTTATGAAATTTGCTAAAGTCACGCATCCATAATCCTCAAAATATATGGACAGAGGATATTCCATATAGATTGTGCTGAGCTATATTCAAAACTGTTTATTCATAAAAATCCTGTTAGCTACATTGAAGTGTTTTACAGGTTTTATTGTGTATATTGTAATATATTTCGTCATTCCGAATTGTTCAATTTCAAATAGCATTGCAAATCTTTCTTCCATCATTTTTTTTTAACAAAAGCAAACTAGGTAACATTTAGAACAACAACTAGAATAACATTACATACAGCAACTTATTGAGCAAAAATAAATCAGTATAAAAATTACGTTTCCACACTGCCAAACGAAATACAGTTGGTACAAAAAGTATTTGCACACATACATTTTTGTTCACAATTTATAAGAAAATGTATTAAGAAATACAAAAATTGGCATTTTAAAAATAAAATAAGCTTATTCATTTAAATTAATTACAAAAAATACAATAATATTAATAAAAAACATTTTTTGCAACAATATTAAAATATCTTATGTCAAAAAAGTATTTGCACACTCAACTCAACTTTAGCAAATTTGCATTTTTTTGCTAATTATATTTGACAGTCATCCCGCAGTAAATAACATACGTAAGACTACTATAAAAGGAGGTATTGTCGAAACTTTATCAGTTGATTGTCGATTTCAAATTGTTATGGCACCTAAGAAATCTGAATTGCCGATTTCGTTGCGAAAAAAAATTGTTTCTCTACGTGAAAATGACCTAAGTTATCGAGAAATAGGTAAAAAAGTAAATGTTTGCTTCTCTACTGTTCGGTATGTTATAAATCGTCATAAAGAAAGGGGATCTACATCAAATAACTTGTGCTCTAGATGCCCAAAAAAACTTTCACTTCGAATTAAGCGAAAAATCACAAGAGAAGCATCGAAAAATCCATTTGTTAGTGCAGTTACATTAGCCAATGATATCGCTTCAACATCTGGAGCACAAATCTGTGCCCAAAGTGTTCGAAATGTCCTGCATGGTGCACAAATTTATGAGAGATCTCCAAGGAAAAAACCTCTCATGACTGAACGAAATAGACTGAAGGGACTTGAATTCGCTAAGGAATATATCAATAAGCCAATTGATTTCTGGAAAAATGTCATATTCTCCGACGAGAGTAAGTTCAATATCTTTAAATCAGATGTCAGGAAATTAGTTTGGAGAAAACCTTGTACTGCTTTTCATACCAAAATTGTGTTACCTACAGTTAAACATGGAGGAGGTTCTGTTATGATTTGGGGGTGCATGGCTAGCAAAGGAGTTGGTAATTTGTGTTTTATTGATGGGAATATGACAGCTCGAACCTATATTGATGTGTTGCGAGATAACTTGCCACAAAGTGCAATAAAATTGGGTATCAGTAATTCGTACTATTTTCCGCAAGACAATTATCCCAAGCACACTGCCGGTATAACATGCATGTGGTTGCTTTATCATGTACCCAGAAAACTTGCCACTCCACCACAATCACCAGACTTAAATCCTTTGGAAAATTTGTGGAATTCTGTGGATTTAAAAATAAGAAAAAGGAAGATTTCAAGCAAATCTGCTTGGTCGAATACTGACCCTATTGTTACAGAAAATTTAATTAAATCAATGCCAGCAAGATTACAAGCAGTAATAAATGCTAAAGGAATGCATACTAAATATTAGTTATTTGAAATTTGCTTAAATATTTTATTTCTTTTGTATTCATGTAGGTGTGCAAATACTTTTTTGACACGAGATATTTTAATTTTGTTACAAAAAAGCATTGTTATTTATATTGTAATTTTTCTGTTTGTTTTGGATGATTACACTTATTCTGATTTGGCAATACCAATTTTTTTTATTTCTTAATGCTTCTTTTTATGAATTGCAAACAAAAATGTAGGTGTGCAAATATATATATATATACTTTTTTTACCCACTGTAATTACTGTAAAATCAGGCGTAATAAATGCGCACTTATACTTCCAAGCTGCAGTTTTTAATTTTTAGGTATATTCGCCATAGAATGCGAATCTCCTTTTTTTTTTTACGAAGAAACTGAATTGTACGTATGTAATGCTCTTACGCTTTGAAGTCATTTATTCGAAGTATTATATTCCAGGCTTTAAAAAAAATATACATCTAGAACTATATATAACTTTTTAAGTTGATAACGCATGTTATTTCTTTTTTAATAAGTAGTATTTCGATATTTGTAGAAGTAATATTTTTATGCTATCTCTTTTTTTTTTAATTTTTAAAGTTATCATTATTATAACCGGAGTATAACGCGCACACGTAAATTTCGATCCTATTTTTCAATTCCTATTATTATTAGCTCACTCTCTCTACCTACTTTACCTATATATATATAATCTTGTTCAAATTTTCAATCGTTAATAAAATACTTTCTATTCATTTATTCAAGTTCAAATACATTTTTAAAAAATTTGTAGTGGATGACACAATATTAATACAGTTTTTTCAAATTTTAATTTATTAATTTATTAAAAATGAATAAGTAGAAACAAACAAAAATAATTGTCCAACAACATATATAGAACGGAAAATCGTTCGTTGTGTTCCTGTAAAGCAATGGATAGCGCGTTGAACTTCTAATCCAAATCCCACCAGGGAGGGACTAATTTCTGAGAATACGATTTTTTTTTACTATATTATTTTATTCGAATAATTTAATTTAATTAATGAATAATAGCAACAAACAAAAAAATAGTTCAACACCATATATAGAATAGAATATTGCAAGGAAAACCGCTTTCTATTTTGTCACTTGATACTGTGATTCTGTCATATGTATATACACATTTATATTAATTTTAACTATTTAATAAAAAGTATCTAAAATGAAATTATTCTTTGTTGACCTAAATAGGAATTGACTTAATTTTTTTTATATTACTGTTTTTTTTAAATGTGCGCGTTATATGCCGGATTTTACGGTACTTCTTTCGTAAATGTTTGGATTTCTCCATCGGATAGGGGAGATGGATTTAAAATTCCCTTTAGTTAGGATAATCAAGAAGCCGTATCACAAGTTGCCACATATATTGCAGTATTTTATTGTGTCCCTCACAGGTCTCCCATAACATGCAGAAAACATAATAAGATTAAACACTTGGGATTGACACTTATTCATATCAATCTCTACGTAAATAACATGATTACAACTATATTGAGCCTGTTTTAGACAACAGTTGAATAGACAACTTAAGACCCTTATATTTTAAATTTCACATCACTATATTGTTTTGAATTTTGATTTTATCTTCATTTCAAAAACTGTGTACTTATCAGAAACTTTCCACATTTTGCCAAAAAATATTCACGCTATTTAGCAATATTATATAAAAAAAATGAAACGCTGACAAAACTTAATTAGTTTAAACATTAAACAAGCATTCCCAAATATTTCCCTTGGCACATCCCGAACTCTTCAACCAGAAAGAGGTTGAAGGTGTTTGTTTTAAAAATTATATGTAGAACAAGTTAGAGACACAAAATTAATTGCTGGATAATTTACTCAGTCACGAAATTACACAGTCTTAAATTTTTTTATACCAGATTATATTTTAAGCATATTTTTCAAGGGTTATTTTAAATTTCCATGATTTAGATTTGAATTTAGTTATAATATTAGGAACATTTATTTTTTTCTATGGAAAATTTCGCACCTTTTTCAGTTACTATCTATTGTGACGTATTGGATACGAAAACACACAGTCAGGCCAGAGGTATATATACAAATTTAATTTCATAAAAATCTAACACACCATAAAACTCTATAGACAAAATTTCTTCTCTCGCTTCCAGCCGAGACCCTCAGAAACCGGCCTCTTCGCATGTTCTTTTTCAGGAGTTTTTCTCGGAACGTAGGGGAAATGGATTACAGGGAAACCCTGCCCCCCCCCCTTACAATAAGACAGTCACTATCAGCCTTTCGTCTCTGACGTCATCAACGGGTTTCATTTCTGAAGTAACTGGACTTCGTAATAACGTTTGCTACAAACTCCTCCTTCCTCTAGAGAGAGAACTTATTCTGATGAAGGAAAAGTGCTGTTCTTTGAAGACCAAATAAAATCATTTCAACTGTCAACAGGAATTATCACTGAAAGTTCTGGATAACATTACCCTTTTAACACTGTACGATTTCCTTCTGACCAGGAATAAAATAACATATAAAAATCAAAAGAAATAAAACAATCACAACTTATCTGCTAGACAAAAACAACTTACACTTTATCTATACTTAATCATTTTTTTTACGCAGTAACTCAAATCATATTTACTTTGAATCAATATTTATAAGCATCATTTCTTTAATAAGAATAGTATAAAGAAATAATTCCGACATTCTCTTGGCTCAAATTTTAAGGAGAGAAATTAAAAATACACAAATACATACTTCATTAATATAAAAATGATATACTCAAAATTACAAATGTTTTAAATGTAAGTTATTCTTTGAATGATAACCTAACTCTATATTACAATTTCTCTATTTCATTAACAGCCTATACCACAAAATTAAATGTTTATACACTAGGATTAGTGAAACCAGCCTATCTTATAATTTCTGTTACCATGAAACATTTTGCACAACATCTTAACATCATCTCAAAATCCTACCAATGAAATAAAAATGTCAAACACGTTGCACATCTTAACATTTTAAAATCCTACCAATGAAATAATAATTATAATCTTATAATTTCTGTTCCCATGAAACATTTTGCACAACATCTTAACATCATCTCAAAATCCTACCAATGAAATAAAAATGTCAAACACTTTACACATCATAACATCTATTCAAGAATCATACTAATGAAATGGATACATCACCGTAATAGAAATATTTCTTAATTTTAACTCTTAGATAAACATTTTGGTATATGACGTGTTTATAAGAGCACAGAAGTGTATATATGCAACAGAATACAAATTTTCCTATAAATGTGTTACAAATTTTTAGCTCATATATCTCACTCCATTATAAAATTTTAGCATAAATGCATGCATAACATATCTATGTCTCTGGTCAAACCTTATGACATATATTAATGGAACTAGAAAATATATATTTTTTAAACGGTTAAATTATACACCAATTTTTTTAGAAAAATGAAAATAAAGAAATTATGGTCAATATAGAGATGATATTGAAAAATTAAGTCAGGTTGAAAAATAAAGCGTTTCATGAAATCAGGGGCATAAAGAACTGGGTTAGTCAACAACTCTTTCTCCCATTGTCTGAAGGACATTCAGAAATCCACTTAATGTCCTCTTTCTTTGATTTTCTTTTTAACGATTCTGTTGATGGAGCAACTAACTAAATAAGAAAACATTGGGATGTATTATCGATCATGTCCCGCTACTCCAAAAACCTTAACCTGAGTTCTATTCCATGCAATTGGACAATTTTTTTTTTGTTTTAACTTTTAATTGCACAAGAGAGCGCCTTTTAAATCCTACGACAGGACCAAGATATGTAACACTATCTTGAACAAATTTACGTTTTACTAGCTTGATTGTTAAATGTTCAGCCATCAACTTGCTGATATAATAGAAAACATTTTTTAATCTAAACGGCATTCGTGAAGGACAGTAAGTTCCCAATTTTTGAAACAACTCGGTAGTTAAAATATTCATAAATAAGGCTCCTTTGTCTGTTTGGATCTTTTAGAAAAGCCACTTCTCCTAAAAGTCTGCAACAACGCTTCCGCAAGGGTAGTGGATGCTATATCAGGCATTGGTACTGCCTCATGATACTTTGGCGACATACACATATGAATTAAAATATGTTTATCCCTTGTAGGTGTAATAGGGAGGGGTCTTATTTCATCAATATATGACTTAAAAGAAACTTCACGGCTTACAGGAACTAATTGCATGGGTGCTTCTTCCTGATCATTGCCTTCGTTATTCATACCTTTTTCTATCTTTTGAATCAAAGGAGCTGATTCTTCCCTTTTCATAGCGCTTCTGTAACCTCATCAACATTAATTTTAATTGAATTCATAGTGTAAGCGAAGAGACAAGAGGATTTCCACATTTACAACTAAATTTTCTTCTAACTCAATTTTATCAACTTCATTTGTTAAGACTTATGCTCTTCTCTTTTACTTCTTTTCTTCGCGGACTGCTAACCTGAGTGGCATTCTCTATTTCCAGTTTCGGTAAATCATTCTGTTCTAAATTCGATTCCAGGAGTTCATTTGTTTGGCTCTCCAAAATATATTTTTTCCGATCCAAATCTTTTGACCCAACAACTGCCTTTCAGACCACGTGTCTTGGCTCCTATTCAATTTCTAGCTCTGCGGACGCAGATACGTCATATTATCATCTGGAATATGTTTGATCGACGCATGCTCACCTGTAAACATTTCTGGTGCAGCTTATTTTTCACATCCTATCTCTAATGAAACTCCTGTATCTCTAAGAACAGACATCTCAACCTCATTCTACTTTCTTCTAATACTACATGGATCAAGTGAAACGTTTTCGGACTTACTTTTTACTTTCTTTATAATACCGGAGTTATGTTTCTTTAATCTAAGAAGTGTTTGTAATTCAGAAGTGCTTAAAATACACTGCTGGCCACCGTAAATGCAACACCAAGAAAGACAAGAGATAGCACAACAAAATTTATTTTGTAGATAACATGTTGACCAAGTATCAAATGATTAAATTTATAGACTTCTGTGAAGTGTGGTTCCTGCCAGAATCAGTAGCCAGAGTAGCCGCCATTGTTGGAGATCACCGCTGCCACACACCTCGGCATTGATTCAAAGAGACTTTGGATGTGTTCTTGGGGTACAGAAGACCAAGCAGCTTCCACACGTTGCCAAAATTGATCTGGTGTGGCAGCTGGGGGTGTAATCAGGGTCAATCGTTGAGCAAAAATGGACCACATGTTTTCTATCGGCGAAAGATCCGGAGAGCGAGCCGGCCAGGGAAGCAATTCAATCTGGTGATTGACGAAGAACCTTTGGACAATGCGTGTCACGTGTGGTCGCGCATTATCCTGTTGAAATATGGCTGTGGCCAAGTCCTGAAGGTAAGGCAAGACAACTGGCTCCAACACCTCGGAGATGTTGCACTGGCTGTTTAAAGTACCGGCAATGTGTACTAGAGGAGTGCGAGAGTGATATCTAATATCGCCCCATACCATAATACCCGGTGCAGGGTGCATAATGCAGCTGTTCAGCATCCTGTCTCCAAGGTGTCTCCAGACTCGAATCCGACCATCGTGGTGTTGCAGACAGATGCGTGACTCGTCAGTAAAGACAATTTAATTCCATTATGCACCCACATCCTTCTTTCATGGCATCATTGGTGGCGGAGACGTCTGTGGTTCTGCGTCAAAGGTAGACCGAGCAATGGACGTCTTGCGGACAGACCACTCTGCTGTAAACGGCGTCGAATGGTACGCGCAGACACTGAATGATGCTTTACAGACTCAATGTGGTGTGCTATGGTTCGTGATGTGACTGAGCGATCCGTCACTGCCATGCGCACAATTTGCCTGTCCTCACGTGAAGTGGTGCACTGAGGTGGATGCGATCGACCACGTCGGTCCGTCGTACCCTCCTGCATCCAACGGTCATATATCCGCATTACAGTTGTTTGGTTTCGTCCAACACGGCTACCAATTTCCCTAAAGATAATCCACAATTTCGGTAGGCCACTATCCTTCTTCTGTCGAACTCGGATACTTGATCAAAAGCTGATCGCTGTTTTCTACGAGACATAACTGATCGTTTTTTGAAAAAACCACAAGAAAAACACAATTGCGGAACTTGAAATCGTCGAAATCCCCAAGCCATAAATAGCGCTTTGAGGTGGCGCCACAGGCGTGCGTGATGTGTGTCTGTGCTGAAATTCTAATAATTTGCATATCTCACCTCCGCTAATGCATGTTGTAAATTTCCTGTTATTTGCGTGTTTCCTTCAGGGTGTTGCATTTACGGTGGCCAGCAGTGTACAAATTCGAGAGAAATACACCACAGTAAATAAAATAGAAATAATTTAAGGTATCCGACTACTTGCGACAACTTTTTTTAAATAAATGGAGAGATATGGGGATTTTTTTGTTATTTTTAGATTTGTTTAGTTCATTTCAGAAAAGTATGCTAAAATTAAGAAGAGAAAAAAAAGTATTATTACTAAAATGGGAAAAAATAGGTAAAAATTAACAAAAAATAGCACAAACGCGGCCCATTCTGTACCAAAGGCTTTGAACAAATTTTCAATTTTTTCATTCTAATGTGTTGCTATGTTATTCATTTTTTAAATAACCATCAGGATAAGATATATTTTCTTTTGTACAAAAACTAAAGCATTTAAACTAAACTAACTAAAGCTATCTATGTTATTATATGAAATTGCTTAAAAAAACAATCGTTATATTCACATAAGGGGCTGAAAATTTTGTAGTAAAACAGGGATTGATAAATCGGCAGTTTAAGACTCTTCCAAACATACACAAAAAATTTCAGGAAATTATTTTCAAAACTTTTTTAGCAATCGCTGTCCCCGTTTGAGTATTTTCAAAAAAAAAAAAAAAAAAAAAATTAAAAAAAAAACACATTTTGAGTAATACGCGTTTTAAAGTATGAGATCTTGCTTCAAGTAATGGCATCTGCTTTTACTAAAACATTTGTATTTTCATTCTAGTGAACGGAAAATAATAAACTTGCTATTTTTATAAAGCTAATAATATGGCTTATAAAATAAAATCATAAAAAAATTTGTCAATTTTTGACAGAATTCCCAGTTTTATGGTAGTCGGATATCTTAAAGTTTCTTTGGCAGCTCGGTACCATTTGATCCATGGGCCGGCTCCCCTCCGCCTTCCGGGCTTGGGGACCCCTATTCTAGATAATCCGAACTATGATGATTTATGATTAGGCACTTAAAGCATGGAAACTTATTCGTACGACATTTTTTTATTTATGTGTAAAGACTTTGGAAAAACGATTGCAGTTTTTAATAATTTTGATTTTTTTCAGGGAGACATTTTTTTCAATTTTAAAAATCTTGCGAGTCATAACAAACAAAAAAGTGTGAGCTGAGCGATGCTAAGAGCTGTCGTTAAGTGTGTATGTACTTCTAATAATTTTTTTTATTTTCATATTTTTGATAATATAATGTGAAATTGTGTTACTTTTGTTTTCATTTGAAATTAGAAAATCGAGAAGTTCTACGACATCCTATTTCTTTTCTTAAAAAGGGTATCAAATCACAAATATCAATTTAATTACCGATCTTTTGTTTGTGAATTTCTAAAACTAGATCATTGGGGATATGTTTCAAAATATTGGTAATAAAATAAATGTCCCTAGGACCGAGAAGTAATATTTATGGAATCAAGATTTGTATAACAGAAAGTTCAGATTTATCACTATAATATTCTCAAAGCACGGACATTTTATGAAAAACATATTTTTTTAGATTAAAAGTTTTATTCATGAAATAATTTTTTTTGATGTCCTTATTTCCAAACCACTCTTATAAACTTTTAACATAATTGTTTTTTTATAATTTATTACTAGTAAATTCACACACACAATCAAAAATTACGTCGACTGCTTGGACAATTAATATAGATTTTAGGTATGCAAATTTTCTCTCTTATGGAAATTGGTCATTTTTATCTATAGAGCATTCAAAATTCTTCCAAAAGTATTCTCATTTCTCAGTTGTAAGGATAGGCTGCTTAGCTAGATTTTGATTTTTCGAAACAAAACTAACCGAAACACTTTCATTTTGATTAAAAGAATTATTCGTTTCTTCTGTATAACTAAAATTATGTTTTCATGATATCACGGTACTCGTAAAGTAGTTTTAAACCCTTTTTTTTATACTCTTGATACTTTTACTTTATATGCATTCACATAATTATGATTACTATTATTTCTTTATATTTCAAATTATGAATTTTTCTTAGTATTATCAAACAATTCATTAAGAGAATTATAGAATTAAAGAAAATTGTTGAAAAATACTGTGTGAAAGAAATATAGTGGATTTTAGTAATGGACCTAGATATTTTAAACATGGTCAGATGACAAGTACATCCGAATTGTTACCTCAAGCACCAAACTTCCATTTCTCATCACTAGGGATTGCAATACCGGTAAACGGGGATGCCGACTACCGGTATTTTTAACCATTTGTACAGTCTTGAAATACCGGTATTCACAAGTTTAAACACCAGTTTTTCGGTATTTACTAGAAATTTTTAAAATTGTTTCTTATATGTTCAGGATCGCCAACATAGTAAAATATTATACGTCTTGGTGTTTATGTTATAGTCTTAATTATTGCACCATGATTAAAATATATTAAAAATGAAATAATTTACGTCCATTTGAGAAGGTGAAGATATTATTAACGTCTTTATTCTGCTCATTCCGTTGTTCTTATTTTTATTTTTCCTCGCTGGATAAATCCATCATCTGATTTTTTCATTTCCAATTACAACGGGATAAAAGACTATTAATCTGAACGTAAAAATATGGGCATAAATTATTTCTCTGACAAAAAGAACTAAATACACTACTCTTAAGTTCTCGTTGAAAGAGAAATAACATAGCGAAGCTCATCTGCCTTCCTTCACCCATCAACACCTGTTACTAAAATGTTTTCCTAATGCGCGAAATGAATTAGACTGTGAGTACAAAATTGCATCGTACAATCAAGAGAAGTTATAAAATATCTGAATCATCCAAGGCCAAAACTGTCCTATTACAGTTCACAGCGATACTGCACAGTTTGATATTCGTATCTGAGAAACTAAGGTTGTACTTATGAAGAAAATGCGGAATGTTTCAATATTTTCTAAATTGGTGAGTTTGTTATTCACATTGTATCATACTTTCCGGTTCAAAGTGTTTCTTCAGATTCTTTATGTATATATAAACATACTCATAAATAATAATCCATAATATTGAATAAAAATAACTTTAAAGAACATAAAAAAATCAGTTGATAATACTTCGGTTTGGTTTCATTATTTATATGATGAAAAGAATATAATGGCACAATGTAAAAAATGTTTTAGAGTTAAGAAGAAAAGAGATTTACCAAATCAAATTTAATCAAGTTTATTGTAAATTTTCTTAAAATTTTTTACCCACAAACCCGTTTACATTCAGAAGAATTCGGTACAATATTATTGAAGATGATGATGATACTAATGTCAACAGTGAAAAGGAACTGTCTCTTGAACAAAAATTAGAATTACCAATAACTAAAAAAATTTCAACAAACCAAAATACAGTACAGAAATCAGCTATATCTTAAATCATCCGACAAAAAAATCGATTTATTTGAAGATGAGGGATTTAGAGGTAAGTACTTGGAAAAAGTACATCGCGCATTGCTAATAGTACCATCAACTAGCGTAGATGCCGAAAGAGCGTTTACGACAGCTGGTAATTTTTGCACAAAATTATAATCTAGGCTTAATGACAGTACAATTGATGCATTGTATTTTTCAAGAACACTTTTCAAAAATTTTAAGTTTTAAGACATTAAGAACATTTCAAAAATTTGTTATAGTACCACAGACTGTGAACAGCGATATTTGCACTTTTTTGTGATTTAAATAAATAAGATGTTCCTTTAGTTATTTATTTTTTGTGATTCTTTATATACTGTTATAATTTATATGTTACAAATTATTTCTTGTTATATTTACACTCTCTAACAAAACGGGCAAGTAAAACAAAGAAACACCTGTTTTTTTCTTTCTTCTTAAATTTCTAATACCGGTATTAAGTTCTAAGAAATACCGAATACCCGTATTGAACTTTTGGTCTGATATTGCAATCCCTACTCATCACTCTAGACTGATTGTGATCAACAAGCCCCAGTTATTTTCATGTATTATTTTGAAGAATGATGGCAGCTTTTATCCTAATTAAATTTTATTGAAAAAGATTTAATTTTTTCTCTGAATTCACATGTATGGTGTTGTGTGAAAGTTTGAAGAGTTAAAATCGAACCAATCTTGTTTTAATGAAAGATTTTCAATTATTTCAAGGTCATCCACTACTTTAAAATCAAGTTGCGTGAAGGAACAGTTACTTGGAAGCTCTTAATGTGCAATTGTGTAATTATTCACAATTGTGTGTGGAAATGTAATTATTCACAATTGTCACAATATAATTGTGGAAATGTGTAATTATTTCAGAGTCTATTGGAAGTCAATGGCCTTTTTTTTCTTCTTTAAAATTTTATTTGTTTTTTAAACATCATAATTATTAGATAATATTATCTGTTTAAATATGTATAGATATAACATAGATTTGCATAGGAGATGCAATTCACACATCTAAAGTGGAATGTCATAAAGTAAAAAATAAATCTAAAAGTTACCTTTTTTCAAATGTTCTGTTCCTATTCTTAGTTAAATCGTTACCTTTAAGTTTTTTGTACAATTATTGATATTTTGATTATATGGAATACTGTTTATTATAGACAAAATTGTAGGGGGTCAATGAAGAAAATTATTCTTTTAAAAAGGGTTGTTATATTGGAAACAGTTCGGGAATTCCTGGCACATTTGAACGATCAGTAACCTATGCCATGGTAGCAGTTTATGGTATGGTAATTAAATAAAACAAACTGCGAATTAAAACCTTTCCATTTATGAAATCTTGTTTATGAGGGTATTTTTCACTTTAGCATTTTTATAAATAAATTTCAAACGTTTTAGCTTCTTTTTTTTGACAATATTTTGCCTTTCCTTTTTTTAAGATCAAAAATGATGTTAAAAAAAAAGGAAATATCATCTTAACTTTACTGGAAACTATCAACTTTCGATATATTTTTCTTCCAAAAATGGGCAACATATTGGTGAATACCATTGCAGACCTAGTACTTTACAAGGGAGCTGGTATCACTTTTTACTGTGGCACCATATAGGTGGATACCAATTGCCGCATTGTAATTTTAACACCCAGTTCCTCCTCCAGAGGCAGGTACTTGAGCTCTAACGATGCGAAATTGTACTAGGAATTTAATTTTTCCGAGAACACCCAAGTCAAATAAGCATTCTAGGGATCAATTTTTTTGCATCATAAAAATCCACCGACTTGGGCCTGGGTCAAACCCGCAAACTTGGGCTTACAAAGCCAGTACCTAGCCAACAACGCTACCCAGCCAGCATTTCTGATATATCATATTAATAATTCGAAACTCAATTGGATATTTCTTTTTTCTCGATTCTTTTCATGCTTTTTTTTAATATACCCGATTCATCGATATGAATAAGTTTCCGCAAATCATGAATCATTTATTTAACTTCTTATTTTGTCTACATATTGTTTTTAGGACCAATTTTTTTTTAAAATTTGCATATATTTTCTTCCAATTTTGAATCAAATTGAAGTACAGTTTTTAAGGGGGAAAGTCATAATTTACCTAACTGAAAAATATATATTCGTGAATGGTGAAAAATATAATTCGCAAAAAATATAAATTCGTGAACTTTTTAATTACAAAATTAAAACCAAGATTTTTTCGGATTTTCAGGTCTGCATCAATTGATTTCAGTACAGTGGGAGAAATATGTATTTCCAAAATATTACCCCCCTCCCCCCAAAAAAACATTAATCGATAATGAGTCCATTTTGTAATTGAGTTAATGTCAAATGCAGCATGTATACATATCACTGATCACTGGTCAATACAAACCTGAGGAAAGATAAATATAATAGTGTTTTATAATTAACATCTGATTGTGTTTGAGATATAATACAGTTTTTTGTCGTCATTGTGCAACACTAGATCGACATTAAACCAACAGAATCAATTTACAACTTTAAAAGAAATGGTCCCTCAAATTTCCTAAATGACTGGATCAAACCATTTCAATTGACTTATGACTAAATTTCTCACAGCCTTTTTTCAAAAGCTTGGGCTTAGAAGAAAGACAACATCAATGATTTTGAGCAAAAAAGAAATAAGTATTTCATTAAAGAAAACGAAATTTTCTTTGCGAAATTATTTCTATGAAGTACATTGAATGTAATATATTCTAACATATATGCTAAAAATAATAATAAAATGCTTACAAAATAATGTTCTATATGTAAAAAGTAATGTAGAAAAATTCTCAATTGCACGTTTTTTTTTATTTATTTAAATTCATCTTTTGAGATGAAATGTAAGAACTATAACGCTTGTTTTAATTTATCTCTAGATTAGGAGAACGAAATTAATGTCTTCCGATTTATGAAGGGGAAAAAAATTAAAATTATAAATAAAAAGTTTGCTCACGATCATGCCATTACAAATACTTCAACAGCTTTTTTCCGGTCAGAAATAAAATTCACCGGAAACGATGAATTTTATTGAAAAAATGAATCAATCTGCATTCGGCCAGAATATTCTTTTCCGAACAACAATAAAATTGTATTTCTCTTCGTGTTTTAAATATTTATTAAAATATTAATTGTTATATAAATGTAATTAATATATATATATATGATTAAACTATATTATCTAATATTAATTTTTAATTATGTTACTTATTATTACGTTTTTATTATTAATTATTATTGTGTTTTAATTATGTAGTGTCTTTTAAGTTTGGCAACGACTTATATAGTTCAGTATAACGGTTATTCATTCTGAGTGCACGTGGGTTATCGTTTGTCTTCTAATAACCAGCAATTTAAGTATGTAATTTTGTAATTTAATTATTGAATTAGTCTCAATTGTTGAAATTAGTTATTGTCGTATTATGACATATCATTATTTCGCTAAATGGGAGTAAAGTAGTTAATTGCAATGCTCGTATATAAACATGTTCACTTGCACAGAGAATGTAAAGAATAAAATGCAAATTATGTCTTAAAATTAAGAACTGTTGATCTTTTTAAAGTATTTAATGGCTCAAAATAGCTTTAGTTTATGGTTTGTTTCGTAAATTGATTATTGTGAAGGAATTATACCGTTTGACTGACTTCAAAGTTTCAAACGTTCTATATTATATTTTTCTTCTGTATGTGATAAATGTGAAAAAAAATTATTAAAATTTAGACTAGGCTTTTGAATTTGTCGTGACATTAATATAAAAGGTGACTACATACGTTACTGCTCTTATTTTTGGGTATTAGAATGAAATCGAAACGCTAGTTTTGCCGAGATGTTTACCGCTTCAAATTCGTCAATGTTCCAAAACGAACGATTCAAATTCTTTAACATTTTTCACAGACTAAGCTTTCTGATACTAATTAAAGGAATTCTGTGATTATTTAAATGCATTCTGCGTTCGATTAAAGTAGCAGAATTTGTGGAAAATGAACTAATTTCGAAAATGGCAGTATACTGTGTGTTTTACGTATTCTACCGTTGACCATTTCCCGCGATATGCAGCCATTATTGAAAAATTGTTTTGCAGCATTTACAAACCCTGTAATCTTGTTCACGTTCAAGATGAAATGATTTGGCGACGTTTTTTGATTTGGTGAAGTTGGTTGATGGCCTACTACGTAAGTGCTGATTTTTATTTTGTTAAAAAAATATAAATTTATTCACTCTTTATTTGTTAGTAAGTTTTATCATTTCATGATAAATATTGAGCATATATATTTAAATAGACATAGTTTTTTTTATTATCGATGGTTGTATGGATCAATTTCACTATTAAAGTTATCTGTATTCATTTTTTACGAAACATATTTTGATTTCATATTTATGAAATATGTGAGTACATATTTTATTTCCTACAATGTTTTGTTTTATTATTATTATTTTGTGTTTACATGTAAAAAGATCATACTTAATATAAAATATACGTGATGAAGTGTTTTGAAATAAAGTGCACTTAATATACAGCAAAAATATATTAAGATGTTTTAAAATATTTATTGTATTAAATTATTATTCAATAAAATTTTAAATAATATTTAAATTTTTCTTATTACTATCGGGGCATTATTACCGAAAACAAGGTTCATATTTCATTTTATTATTTTTTGTGGTGAATCTGAAACAATATTGCTGGCATGAATTTTCTAAGATATTTTTTAGCTTCTTTTTAATTTATACTGTTTTCTAATCGCGATATAATATTTACGTGGGGATACAATGTTCCATAAGTAATAGATTTGATAATATGTTTTTAATTCATTCTTTAAATTTTGCTTTTGATTGTATTTTACAGTAACTGATAAATTATATTTCTCTTATAATAAACTATATTATATAAGTCCAATTGCATATATACATATATATGTTCATGCATGTGTGTATATGTATATATGTATCTATATCTATAGAAAGATATGAAACAGTGAGGCTAGTTTAACCCCAATTTTTCGATCCTATGTCTGAGGTTGCACTTTGCTAATTCAAAATTAGCTAAAAATAATTAAATTACGTATTAATTTAAAAATTTAAATTTATTAATAAAATATAAATGATTTAAAATTTTTAAATTTATAAAAGTTGAATTTGTTATAACTTCAAAAACAATTATAAATTTATAATTTTTAAAAACAACTATAAATATATTAATTTTGAAACTAAATTTATAAATTTTCAAACCAAATTAATAAGTTTGAAAGCTAAATATTTAAACAAAGTAATTTCTAAAATAAAGTTTTTTTATTGCTGTGTTCTCCATTAAGATATTTAATTGGGGTTTTGTATTTGGATATTTTATAATTTATTGCATGAGTTCGTTTTCCTTAAAAAATTATGTTTATCTCTTTATGTAATTATATATACAGACTAGTTTCACCACACTTTTTGATCTGAGGTTGGACTTTGTTAATAAATTACAAACTAACTAAAAATAATTAATTTTACTAAATAAAAAAATTTAAATGTACTAATAAAATTTTAATACTTTAACTTTTTATATATTTAAAAAATTATAAATTAATAAATTTTAAATTTAATTTATAAATTAAAAAATATAAGTAATAAATTATAAAGTTAATGTATGAATTTTAAAAAATTATAAATTTATAACTTAAAAACAACTACAAATTTATGAATTTTTAAGCTTAATTTGGGAATTTTAAAATTAAATTTCCCCATTTAAAATTTTTTTAACTAAATAAAAAAAATTTTTATTATGATTTTTTATTATTATTATTTTTTATTATTCTATTGAAATTTTTAATTGGAGTTTTGTGTTATGACATTTTATTAATTATTTCATAAGTTCGTCTACCTTTAGAATTTGCTTCATCTTTATGTATTTATAAATATACAAACTAGTTTAAACCACTTTTTCGGTCCTAAGTCCAAAATTGCACTTTGTTAATAAATTAAACATTAACTAGAATTAATTAATTTTACAAAGGAATTTAAAAATTTTAGTTTTTAAAAAAATTGATTAATTAAACTTTTATAAAATTTAAAAAATTGAGAATATTATAAATTTTTATTAATTTTGAAAAATTTAAAATACGTTTATAAATTTTAGTTTTAAACTTTAATTTTTAAAATTAAATTTATAAATTTTATACTAAATTTATAAAATTTTAAATAAAATTATTTTTTTTCATGTTCACTATTCAGATTTTTAATTGTAGTTTTGTATTTTGATATTTTATTGATTTTATTTCATAAGTTCGTTTTTCTTAAGGATTTGTCTTTCATCTTTATGTATTTTATGTATACAGACCTGTTTAGCCGAATGGGAGCTTTAATGGGCCGAAAAAGGGGTACCAGACTTGCTTGAGAACTAAACACTGGGGGTTTCGCGTCAGACTGACCATCTGGTCGGAGCATCTGTTCATTCATCTCAGCACCCAAGGTCACTAATACTGTAATGGGCGCAGTAGACCTACCCCTCATGGGCTGTTGAACCACTGAGCTTAGTATACTGACTAGTTTAACCACACTTTTTTGGTCCTAAGTTCGAGGCTAGACTTTGTTAATTGATTATAAATTAATTAAAATGAATTAATGTTACTTATTAATCTAAAAAATTAAATTTATCAACAAAATTTAATTAACTTAAACTTTTAAAAAATTTATAAAATTATTTAAATTTTTTTAAAATTGAACTTAAAAATTTTATAAAAAATATAAACTAATGAATTTTAATCCAAATTTATAATTTTTAAAATAATTAGAAAGTTATAAATGTTTAAACTAAATTTATAAATTTTAAAATTAAAATTCTACAATTATAACTTTTTAAACCAAAAATTATAAATGTTAAAATTAAATTTATAAATTTTTTAACCAAATTTATAAATTTTTAAACTAAAATTTATAAATTTGTTTGTTTTATTATGTTTGCCATTGAGATTTTTAATTGGAGTTTTGTATTTTATTTTATTTATTATTTCATAATTTATTGTTTCTTAAGAATTTGTATATTTCTATTTGTATTTGTATTTTTTAAGAATTTGTATATATAGTAAAATAATTTACTAAAGAGAGATGAATAATCAATAATCATCAAAACTGGGGGAAAAAAACAACGAAATTGCAAGATAAAACAGACATAAGATTTTAGAAAGGATATGTTAGAAATTACAAATAACAAAATTTAAAATATAAAAAAATGTATAAAAATATGGATGCTTCAGTGTATTATAAACATTGCTGACTCTCTCTTAGGACAGCTCTTATATGTAAAATAATTTATATAAAGGTGCTACTGAACATGTTTTTTGGCCAGCAAACCTTTTCACTCTTTCTGTTACAAACACACACACATATATAGCAACAGCCATAGCAACACATACAGCAACAACCATTTTCCCCATGCGATAGAAAGGAGTATATCAGTAACGCATAAAATTAGTAAATTATTATAAAATAACATTAAATCTATGTATATACACTTAAAAACTCAAAATATAGCTTTAAAATTTATAGAAAATGAAAGTACAGCTAAAACATACACAATTAATTTTAAATAAAATATATTATTATTAATTTATTTAACATGTGGCGTCATCTATCGATTAACTGTACAACTAGTTAAAGAAAACTATTATTATTATATATTGTCATTTTACTGAGAACTATTAGAAATATAATTGTAAAGAAAACTAGCAGGGTATCTATGTTCAATACAATGTTTAATAAAGTTATTAGAATTTAAATATATATTAGATTTATCGCTAACTATAATGCATTATTACAAAAAATATAGTTAAAAATAATATTTCTATATATAGAAATTAATAAATTGGAATTCCAGTATGGCACTTTAATAATGTTAAAATTAAAATCATCTCTTTTATCATGAATATTACTATGTAATTTATGATCCGTAATATACAATGATACATCCAAGTAATTATTTTAACTTTATTATTATTAGTTTTAACTAGGTTTAAGTAATCGGGATAAAGGTATTATTAAGGTTAAAATTATTATTTTTACCAAAAACCATTAGATTATCTATATATCCAAAAATGTAATGATCCTTATAATAATACATTTATATTCATAAAAGAGTAAATATAAATTAGCCAAACTATTGCTAGCAGGGCCACCTTGAGGTAAGCCTTTAGTTTGTTAAAACAAAGAACCATTAAAATTAATGTAATTTTCTTTTAAAACTAAATCTATCAGAGTTTTAAATTTGTGTAAATTATAGTAAGATTATAATTGCTGTTAGTTTCTAAAATTACCTTAGTATCATTGATATTAATAGAATTGAAAAGATCTTCAAAATCATAACTATGAACTGAATAAATATTTTTAAAAAAATCTATAATATCTTTACGATTTTTAATTATAGCTTTATTATATTGCTTATTGATGATGTTTTGAATAATGTTATGCAGCATTTTACCTGTAGTAGTGTGTGAAATATGTTTTAAAACCATTTGTTACAGTTCAAAATTTAACAGGATTTTTATGGAATTTAGGTGTTAATATTATATAAGGAAACTTAATCCTTGGAATGCAAAAACCCAATTTTCTATAGCAATAATACGATTACTAATTTCTTTATGTGGCAAGTCCAATCTTTTAAAATATTCATTGTTTAAGAAGTGTTCATTAAACATATTATTATAAAAATATTTACAAATTACAGCATAATTTTCAAGCTCTTTGTCTATGTAAACAATAACAAAAATCTTTTGTGATTCATAAATTTTGTTTTTACATCTTTATAAGTAAGTTCAGATTTAGAATGGTATTACATTTCATCAAGTCTTCTAATATATTGTGTTTATATTCATCAAATGCCCCTCTAAAGGCAATCCATATTTAACTGCAGATTTTGTAACAAATTATTTATTTCTTTATTTATTTTTAACAGTATTATTATTGTTAGAAAAGTTAATCTGAAACTAGTGCCTGTACTGATGATATCTTTTAAAATTTTGTCCTTGATTGTATTTAAGTAGCCTGTGACTACATGTTTATGATAACTATCAATAAAATCCTGATAGTTCTTACATTTACAATCGTCTATGTCAAGAGAAGGTGAACTATTATTGTAATTTAAGATAAATCTGCCCATCGTTTTACCATATTTTAATGCTTTTTTAACAATTACATTCCTAACAGGAAAAAGTGACTAATGTCTATTAATTACATTAGAAAAATTAACTCTATCATAAATGTTTTATTCATGAATAATAAAGTGCAGTATTCTGTATTAGGTTCCTTAATATTATCAATATTTATATTGAATTTATTAACTAAAAATTATTAATATCTTAAATGATGTGAACTGCATGACTTACTTTTAAGCATTCATTATTTAAGAGTTCATTTAACATTGCAATTTCCTTTTTATTAAGACTAAACTTGAAGTATTTGATCTTCTTGATATTAAAGTTTATTTCAAAATCATCTATAATAACCTTAATATTATCAATGAAAAGATTTTGCTTATAGAATTTTTTTAGGAAAATTATCTAAATTGGGAACATTATAAAAAAAATTCTTTAATTATTACTCTGTAACATAATTTGCAATGTATTTTTAGCAATGTACATAACATTAAGACCATATGGATACATTGTATTAAAAACTCCTAATAAAGTGATTTTCCCACCATAATCTGTGCTTAGTATTTGGTATAATTTTAATAATTGACAATTCAACATTTTTAAATTCATGCATGTGAAAGTGTCTTGAGTTCAATTTTGTTAGAACTGTTGGAATTACTGAAGTTTTTAACATCATGTCTATGTTAGTTAATCCTAATATTAACAGTATTCTAGGTCTGTCCTACATATTTATACTAACAAAATTGTTTAAAAGGTTAATACAATTAAAAGTTTTACATAGGTTAAATTTTGATTCACAATCATGTTGATCATGGTTTAACATAGTGCAAGTTTTACATCTACTGTTGTTACATTTATTGAATCTCAACTTAAGGCTATTATTAGATTTAATGTTTTCATATTTTTTTGAAAATAATTTGTCCTTTTTTACATGTAGAGTAGTACTTTTAATGTAACTTTTCTTACAAATTTGATTATTATAATTGCTAGAATCTAAATTTTTTTGTTTAATATGATGAGTATAACTAACTATTAATGAATTTTTTGTTCAAAAAAGTTCTTGGTCTTGAATCATTTAGTCTTAATATTACTATTATAATCATTAAGATTTTTAACTAAAATTGATTCCTTTCCCAAATTGTCATTAGATAGTGAGTCAAAAATCTATCGTCCTAACCGCTTATCTCTAAAATAAGTCAAAAATTCTCAGTATTGAAAAAACAGAAATTCTATACCAAATCAATATAAAAATAGTGCCCTAAGCCTAATTTTTTAAAAAACAAACGATAGTAAATCTTATAAACAAGAATAAGCTGTGTAAATACGAAAACAAAGCTAAGTATAAAAATGCTCATAAAAGCAAACCATTAACCACACATATAACTATAAATGAAACAAGCTAATAGGTAATTTTATAACAATACTGTACCCACCTAATCAGTACACCACAGAGCAAAGATTAGCATAAGCT
Organism: Trichonephila clavata; assembly: GCA_019973975.1. Lineage (NCBI taxonomy): Eukaryota > Metazoa > Arthropoda > Arachnida > Araneae > Nephilidae > Trichonephila > Trichonephila clavata. Next base: position 179,301 of record BMAO01032511.1, on the reverse strand, counting down.
AACCTAATTGTCAGTCTCTAATACAAAATAATACCAAACCATTAAAAAAGATATATGTAGAAGAAAATTGATTATAAGTTTAAAGCCTTGCAGATTTAACCCACATCTTCTCAAGTAATACTAAATAATAGTATTTACAAACAAAAATGTATCAACTAGAAAGTACAAATTACACATATACAAAAATTGAATGTTCGTATAAATTGGACATAACTAGCTAATAATATATACATACATGTACAAATACATAAAGACTAGTTTATATAACCCCACTTTTCGGTCCTATGTCCTAGGATGCTGTTTGTTTACTAATTATAAATTAACTAATTTTACTTGGAAGTTTAAATTTATCAATAAATGTAATTTATTTAAACTTTTATAAATTTAAAAAATTATCTTTATATAAATTTTTAAACTAAATTTATAAATTTTAAAAATAAATTTCCACATTTGAAATTTTTTAAACTAAATATATAAATGTTTAAACTAAATTTAAAAATTTGTGTGTGTGTTTTTTGAACAGTTATGTTCGTTTTTAAGGTTTTTTTTATTTTGATATTTTATATTCATTGTTTTTCAAATAATTTTTGCTTCATTTTTATGTATTATGTATACAGACTAGTTTAACAACACTTTTTTGATTCTAAGTTAAGGCCGTGGTAGCCTAGCGGTCAAGGAAACGGACTCGTGGCCGGCGTGTCATGAATTCGAACCTTGTACCACTGAAGGCCCACCGTGTAGGGAAGCGATGCTCGTTAAGTCTGCCGAGAACTCTCTCTCAAATGTCTTCCCGTTGGTGCAGTGTGGAAGTTAGGAGAGGAAGAAGGCAGCTCAGGTGTTGTCCACGTCACTTGACCATGGTTCAAAATTACGAGGTCCGTCGCCAAAAGCCCTCAAGAAGCTAAACAGTGCGGCCTGAAAATTCAATCACTCGATCCTTTGTCTGAGTTTGCCCTTTGTTAACTAACTAAAATTTATTCATTTTACTCACCAATTAAAAATTAAAATTTTTTAACAAAATTTAATTAATTTAAACTTTTATAAATTTTAAAAAATCATAAACTAATGAATTTTAAATTATTGTAAATTTATAATTTTTAAATTAGTTATAAATTTATAAATTTTAAAATAATTATAAACTTATATTTTTTAAAATAGTTAAAAGTTTAAATTTTTTAAAATAATTATAAACTTATAAATTTTTTTAAATAGTTAAAAATTTAACAAATTATAAATTTGTATATTTTAAAATTAAATTTCTACAATTATAATTTTTAAAACCAAATTAAAAAATTTAAAATTAAATTTATAAATAAATAAAAGTTACATTTTAAAATTAAATTAATAAATAAATAAAAGTTACATTTTAAAATTAAATTTATAATTTTTAAATAAAAGTTAGATTTTAAAATGAAATATATTAATTTATAAATTTTTAAAACTGAGTTCAAAAGTTTGTTATTTTTATTGTCAATTCGCAATTGAGATTTTTAATTGGGTCTTTGTATTTTGATATTTTATTAATTATTTCATAATTTCGTTTTTCTCATGAATTTGTGTTTCATCTTTATATATATATATTAGTCCATTGACTCTTATGGTTTCTTTCATTTTAAAATTCTATGTTTCCTGCTATACATACGCTTATTTAATTCTTGTACAATATACTTTTCCATCATTTTTTATAGTTATGTTTCTTGAAATCTGGTTTTTGTATCTTCTAGCTTTGTTAGTGGTATAATTTAGTATTATTTTATTATACTATGTATATTTTTTTTCATTTTATGATACTATATATATATAATCAAAATTTATCTACAAGAGAGAGATTAATAAACATGATCAAACTGAAAAGAATTGAAATTGTAAGAAAACCAGACAATCACTTTTAAATGGAAATAAGAAAAATTAAAATAATAGAGATAAATATAAAAAAATATAAAAGCATGGATGCTACAGTATTATAAATATTGCTGACTTAGGACAGTTTTAATATAAAATAATTTATATAAAAGTGGGGTTGAACATGATTTATGGCCAGCCCACTTTTCCCCTTTCTGTTAATAATATTGAGCAAAAACCTATTGAAAATAATGGATGGAAAATCTAAATCCATTATGAGAAAAAAGGTAACTTAACTAAAAATTGCATTTAAAAATGCAGAGCCGGCGCTAAATCTGAGTACAATGAACAAGTTATTTCCAGATTCTGGACCCAAATACAAATTCAAAGCATAGCGATGGCTGAAAAGTAACACTTAACAAAAGTATGAAAAGAATAGAAATAATAAATTAAGAATGAAAACATACTACCATTATCTTAGGGACACTAAGATAAAATGATTTAAAAAAATAATAAATTAAAAAAAATTCTAATAGAACAAATAATTTTATCTAAAATTAGAATTTGGAGGTACCTATATCTATCTAGGAAGGATAATAAATTTATAATAATAAACTGCTAATAAACTATGGAAATTTAATCCTTACTATGAATAATTTCTTTATTCAAATATCTATCAGTAAAATTAATTGGGTGTTTTTGAATTAAACAGTATTTAGTAAAATGCTTATAGTTTTTATTTATTTTTTTGATTTATTTGAAACTAGAAATTTATTGCGTTGTGTGTAATTAATAACAATATTTCTGAATATAGTAACATATACATTACTCTCCCATTGTGGTACTTCTATAATATTGAAATTAAAGTCTCGTTTGTCATAAATATTAGTAACTATTCTATTATCTTTTAATTTAATTTCTATATCAAGAAAAATTGCTTCACATAGTTGTTACTATTTGTCTGTATTAAATTAAAATATTGTGGATAAAAATTAATATTAGGTTTAAAGTTGTCTTGCTTGCCAAAAATGATTATATCATCTATATAGCGAAAAATGTAATATTCTGAGTTGTAATGGAACTATTTTCAAAATAATGTAAATATAAATTGGCAAGACAGTTGCTAGCTGGGCCACCTTGTGGCAAACCTTTAATCTGTTGATAATATTTACCATTATGATACATGGTTCTCTTTTAGAGCTAACCTAAGTAGAGAACCAAATCTATCATATTTGACATTTTTAAATAAATTATCTTTATATAATTTTACAAGTGTTTTAATCATATCATCAATATTAATAGAATTAATAAGATCTTCAAAATCTAAACTATGTACTGAAAAAAAAAATTTTATCTTTAATTTGTTCAATGAGTTCTTTACTATTTTTAAGTATGGTTGAGGTTTTAAGATAATTTGTTGTAATTTGTAATATTTCATGGAGAGAATTTTGCTTGATTTGCGTATAAAACCGTTAGTAACTGTTCTAAGCGTGACTGGGTCTTTATGAAATTTAGGAGTAAGAAATATATGTGGAAATTTAAAAGTATTATTCATTTGAATTTTTAATTGTTTATGAAAAATCAAAATTCGATTATTTATTTCTCAATCAGAAGTTGATGACTTAATAAAAGCTGTATTATTATCAAAATGTTTGTTGAGCATTAAACTATAATAGTATTTACATATGAAGGCAAAATTTCCTGGCACTTTATCAATATAAACTGTAATAAATTTATTTTGCAATTTTTTAATCTGATTTTTAATATCATTAAAAAATATGTTATTATTTGTACGAAAGTTATATTTATTAATCTGTTGTGTAATATTACATTTAAATTCTGTGAATGCCTCTAAAGACATACTATATTTAATAGCAATTTTGTATAGGAATTGCTTAATATCAATATATAACTGATTTTTGATAATTTTATTATTATTGGAAATCATAAGTCTAAAAAACCAGTACCGATATTCATTATATTTCTTAGATTATTGTCTTTTACTATATTGAGGTCACCAGTAATAACATGCTGGTGATATTTATCTATGAATTCTTTCAATTCATTACAATTACATTTTAAGTTTTCCTGCTTTATAGGCACATTATAGTTAAAAATTGATCTAACTATTTTTTTTATTTTTTTAAAAGCCTTTTTGATAGCGATATTTTGAATTGGGAAAGTTGACATGTGTTTTTTAAAAATTGCTGGAAAAATTAATATTATCACATGATTTATTCATGTATAGTAATGTACAATATTCTGTTTTATATTTTTTTATTTTCATTGACTTTTTTATTTTATGTTTATGTTTCAAAAATTTGTGAATGTCTATTATGATATGTATTGGGAATGTCTATTATGATATGTAAAACCATGACAATCTTTAATTTTATCTGAATTTAGTACACATCTTCCGTAATACATAATTCTGTCTTACTCAGAGGCGGATTAAGGTAGTTGGAGGCCCCTGGTGGTAAAAGGTTTGAGGCCCATGGGTTTAAGAGTCATAAAATTAAAATAGTGGAACGAGTCGCTTACTTTAAATTCTCAAAATAAAATGTATTGCTGCAATAAAACTCATCGGCTAAAGGAAAAATCTGAACAGCACATAAAAAAAATTAAAAACCTTACTTAAGAGCTTACAGTTTTGCTATACAGTTTGATTTCTCTTTGGCAAATTCATCAATATTATTATTTTTACCATATCTATTTTGTCCAAAACATTTTATTCTGTATATAATATGGCCATGTTATTCAATTTCTCTTTTCTCTCATAGTACTTCTTAAATTATTTTTAACACGTTTTAAAACTAAAAAAGATCATTCACCTGATGCATTCGATATCGGTATTGTTAAAAATATTTTCAAAAGTTTTTCTACATTAGGATTTTTTTACATTTCGATAAATTTCTAGCGGGGTTTTCATTGTATCTTTGTTTTGTTTTCATTTCTTGTTCCAAGGTGGCGTGGTTGGTTTGTCGCTGGCCTTTGCACTCATCAAGCTTGGGGCCCCTGGCGGCCGCCAGGTCCGACACCCGCTTAATCCGCCACTGGTCTTACTTAGTCCAAACATGAAATATTTAATGTGTTTCACACACACACACACACACACACACACACACACACACACACACACACACACACACACACACACACACACACACAGTGTTTGTAACCGAACTCCTCCGAAACGACTAAACCGATTCTTATGAAATTTTAAATTCAGTAGGTCTGAGAATAGGACGTAAACTATTTTTCATTCCAATATTGCAATTAGTTGAGAATATATTAAATAAAAACCTTAAAACCTGTGTCTGTTGTTTCGCTTGGAGTCGAAAATCGGTTTCGCGCCAAATGTGTGACTTTTCTCTGTTCCACCATCCAAATCACTCTGCATAGGTTACAATATCAAAATAGGTGTCTATAACAAATCAAAAATCACCAAATTTGGTGAGTGAAAAATTTTTTTCCTATTTTTTGTACGCATCTTTAATACAAAAATTCATATATTGCAGGTTTAAAAAACAAAAATGTCTAAAATATTCGCGAAAAATTTAATCGCTTTTACTTCGTTAGTGAGTGAGTGAGTGAATATTAACGTCCCACTGTTCAGCTACACGAGGGCTTTTGGGGACGGTCCGCGTAATTTTGAACCATGGTCAAGTGACGCGGACGACACCTGAGCTGGCATCCCCTCTCCTAACTACCGCACCACACCACTTTTAGTTCGTTAGCATTATTTCAAATAAGTGGTACGAGACAAATGAAAAGGCTAGATCGATTCTAATGAAATTTTGTGCGTATATTCATTAGGTCTGAGAATAGGACGTAAACTGTTTTTTATACCTCTAAGTGACAAGGGTGGTCCACCCTAAATTTTTCTTTTTTGGACAAAATTTTTTATTTTAATTTTTTTAATGATTCGACATTAAAAAATACATACAACCCTAAATTTTTACTTTTCTACCACCAACCCCTATTTTTGATAACGATATTAGTCTTTTAATAATTTTCTACTCTTGGTTCGATAATATATCAGTTACCACTCGATCAGTTATTCCCGCCAGGCATCTACCGATGTCACTTCTCGCCCCGTAAACAGCACTGAGTAGGGATGAGAAAGAAGCCGGTCTCCTGTCTTTCTCAGATAATAAGCTTTCTCTCACTCAAGTTTAGGGCCTAAACCGTTTTCGGCCATTATTATTGGTTGCGCATCAACCGAAGCAGTGATGCTTATACTTATCATTTTACATTCTCAGTGCAACTCTCATATTAAGTATTTTCTTATACTAAATGCATCATCAATTTGCAGTGCTATAATTATTTATTCCCATTTTGCTCAAGATAGTTCTCACGTTCAGTTAATTAAGTGATCTCATATAAATCAATAGTTTTCAACACGTGTCGCGAGCTTTTGCCAACAACAACTATTGTGTTACCTGTATAAACCATTTCTGAATATTTTCAGACATTTATGAGTTCTTACTTAATATTTATTAGTTTATTTATTATTAAACGCAATTAATGAAACTGTAATACTCAGTGCGTGTGGATCTCCGGTTATTTTGCTTCGTAATTTGAACCCACCACGGCTGTGCAATAGCACACGATTAGTCATGAAAAAATTGATTGAAAACGTTGTTGAAGTGAGTGACAAGTTCAGAGAAGAAGCTGTATTACTACCCCGAATGCCTATTATTCCCACAGATGTGCCAATTGAATTAAAATGGATTCAATTTCCAATTAGATTGGCATTCGCAATTCCGTGTTCTTCACACGGACCATGAAACATGGTATGTTCTCGCGTGGGTAAACCATCTAGTTTGTTTGTGTTGGTGTTGTTTACTCACTAAAAATATCGTACACTCCATTGCAGTAAGAGACTGATAATGTTATTTTTTAATTGTCATAATTTGTGATAGAGATGTAATTTGAAATTTATTAGTTAAAATAATAAAAGTGCAAAGAATTCAAAAAAATGAATGCTCGGTGTTTTGTTACTTTTCTACGCCGTCCATCGTTCACAGCGCTCCATTCTTCTTTCAGTCATATACATCCCCACACACTTACAATGAGTTAGTTATTTTTTGACTACCAAAATATTCACTAGAAATAATTTATACAGCAAAACAACGTTTGTGTGCCGGGTCAATTCTCGTGTCACAGTGTTTGTAGCCAAACTCCTCCGAAATGACTAGACCAAGTCATATGAAATTTTTTGTGTATATTCAGTAGGTCTGAGAATAGGACGCAAACTATTTTTCATTTCGATATTGCAATTAGTTGAGAAGATATTAATTAAAAACCTTAAAACCCCTGTCTGTTGTTTCGCTTGGCGTCGAAAATCGGTTTCGCGCCAGATGTAAAAATACTACTTTATCAGAGAAAAAAGAAAACCCAAACCCAGAGAAAAATTATAGGAAGATAAATAAATCACTATCATTTAAGAAAGTTGTAAATAATATATTTCTGTTGAGTTTTATTCCATGTGAAAGAGTGTTATGATATTTCGAAAAGCACAGATGATTGAAGAATTATATCGCCTAAATTTATTTTTTATGAATATGCTGAAACATATAAAACATTATGAAAAACGTTTTACAGAGTTCATTTTTAGAACCTCACTTACTAAAGTTTAGGGCCTAACCATTTTCGGGCATTATTATTGATTGTGCATCGATCGTAGCAGTGATGCTTATACTTATCATTTTACTTTCTCAGTGCAACTCTCATATTAAGTATATTCTTATACTAAATGTATCATCAATTTGCAGTGCCATAATTATTTATTCCCATTTTGCTCAAGATAGATCTCACCTTCAGTTAATTAAGTGATCTCATATAAATCAATAGTTTTCAACATGTCACGAGCTCTCGACGACAACAACTATTGTGTTACCTGTATAAACCATTTCTGCATATTTTCAGACATTTTGAGTTCTTATTTATTATTAAACGCCAATTAATAAAACTGCAATACTCAGTGTGCTCAAAATTTTCGGGAATCATTTTCATTGTAAAGAGAAAAATTGTGAAAGGTAGAGGTAAAATAATAAAAGAACAGATACATTATCAGTATACTGTTGTGTAGCATAAAGTACTACTGTTTTCTAGCATTAAGTACATCAATTTCATCCATTTGTGTGTTTTGTACAGTAAATAATGCCAGCAAGACGCAAAGGGTCTGATTTAGTCCGACAAATTACTAAATCTACAGCCATGCGAAATAGCTCAAAGAACAGACGAACAAATCCAACAGGATAATGAAGATATGCGTGTGAATATGGCACAGTTGCGTAAATCACAATCACAAGAGGTACGAGTTGAACAAAATCAACAAAGACGATTAGAACAAAGACAAGCGCGTCGATTCCTATTTGACACACTCGGAGCAAATGGCCAAGTACATCGAGCATTTACATCCGATTCATTCTGTCGTCTAGCATTCGAGTATGAGCCCAATGTTAAATATTACGCTCATACGAATGTGACAATTGGTGCTATGGACAAGGAATGTCCGCATTGTAATGCGCTTAAATTTAAAAATGAGCCAGTCGGGATGTGTTGCGAGTCAGGAAAAGTGCAACTACCGGAAATTGAAACACTACCTGAACCATTGAACGGTTTACTTATCGATACGGATCCCGATTCTAACCTGCTCCTGAAGTCAATTCGAACGTTCAATTCATGTTTCCAAATAACATCGTTCGGAGCAACAGAAATAGTTAAAAATAGTGCTGCAAATGGTCAACAATTTAATTCAACATTCAAAGTCAAAGGCCAAGTTTATCACAAAGGGGGCTTGCCAATACCAAACGAATCACATAATTTTTTAAAAATTTACCATCACTCCTCTTTCAATCATATACCACATCCCCACACACTTACAATGAGTTTGCTATTTTTTATTTGACTGCCAAAATATTCACTAGAAATAATTTATTCGGCAAAACAACGTTTGCCGGGTCAGCTATATATATATATTAAAATTGTTCTCGAAGCTTTTACATATGTCACTAATACTATTTGAAATAACATTTTTGTCTCTGCTTAACCTTTTAGTCCTATTCCCTCTAGTTTTTCTTTTATTAGTCTTTTTGATCTCATTATTGTAAAAATAATCTTGAGAATTTTGTTTAATAGCATTGAGAATATTTTTCCCTTGGTATAATACATTTAGTCCATAAGGATAAATTGTATTATAATACTTAATGTAGAAATTTTCCCACCATAATCTATCTTTAATATTAGGGACTACTTTAATAATATTAAGTACAACATTTTCAAATCCATGTGTATTGAAGTGTCTTATTTCTATTTTATTTGAATTTTTTATACTATTAAAGTTTTTAGTATCAGACCTATGTTGATTATAATTCTAATATTAATTTTATTACATGTCTGTCCAATATATTTAAATTGGCATTGTTTACATGTCAATAAGTAAATACAGTTAAATGTTTTACAGAAGGTAAATTTAGAATCTCTTTGATTTTATCATTTTTCTAGTTTTACAACTATTGTCCCCACATCTTTTGTAAAAGTGATTTTTTTTATTGCAAAATTTACTATTTTGATGCTTACTTGAGTAATATCTATTGCATTTAGTACCAGTGGAGTTAATAGAAACATTATTGCAATGCACACACACACACACACACACACATATATATATATATATATATATATATATACACCCCACTTTTATATAGATAAATTGTTTTAAGGAATTTTTTTTGTATACAAGCTGTCCCAAGTCAGCAATGTTGATAATACTGTAGCATCCATTCTTTCATATTTAACTCTGTTATTTCAATTTTTCATATCTCCTTTTAAATTCTGTTGTCTGGTTATCTTGCAATTGCAATTCTGTTAAGTATTAATCATGTTAATTCATCTCTCTCTTGTAGAGAAATTTTGATTTTATATATATATATATACACAGAGAGAGAGACTTAGTCCTGGTTTCCTAGTGCTGCCCGGGGTTACAAAAATATCTAGGATTTTGAGAATTTTGTGACTGGCGCGGAATTTTTATTTTTAGACTTATATATTCTGTTTGACCTTGCATCTCTCCCCTGAACCTCAGAGCAAGAACTGACGTTGATTTTGACTTTTTGCTTGTGATCTCGCCACATTTTTTTATTAAGTCATTTGGCAACACAGCTGAGCTTTATGTAGTTTCCGCGTGTGAAGTAATTCTTCTATAGCAGCGCTCCTTAACTTTTTTTTTATCTCCGCGGACCGGTTAACGTTTGATAATTTTACCGTAGCCCGCTGAGCGTGAGACATTGATTTTTTTATATTTAAGATTGTATTGACTTTATATTTTTAATTTAATTGTATTTAAATATGCCTTCAGAACACAACATAGTAGCATCAAAAAATGAAGTGATTTTGCATGGATATTCGCACAAACCGTAGAGAAATAGACCACAATAAATAAAGTGGAAATAATTTAATATTCCTTGGGCGGCACGGTACCATTTGATGTACGGCCCGAGAGTACTGGTCTATAGGTTTTTGATCATTGTATCTATTTTTTTCTCATCGTTTAGCAACGGACAAAAGAAAATGTGTGTTGAATTTTAGCTATATAGTAACAGAAGTATAAATTTTTAAATTTCCACAGTGACAGTAAAAATGAATTCGCTTATTGTTGTCTTTACGTACTCAAAAATTTTCTGTTGAAATAATGGAAAGGGTGATACGGAAGATTACTTGAAAATAGAAAATACAGGCGCAATGCAGCAGAAGGGTCCTTAATTAGGAATAATTCGTTCCATTTTTGATGGCTTAAAATATTCTTCTTATCTTGTAAGAAATGTACATAATTATTAATTCAATTTTTTTAAATCTGGAAAAGTGAGTTGTGTTTGAAATTTTTATATGCTACTCTTGAGTTATTTAATGATGCAATTCTGATATTATATTACTGCTACAAAATCATTATAGACTATCCTGAATCGATTTGTCAATTTCAAGAAAAAACATTTCACAAATTTATACTATCTTCTGCCAAACTGCTATGCATTCAAAAAGAAAAATAATAAAAGACTGTTCACGAACAAAATTTCCTTTCAAGCTTATATTAATTTTTTTATAAGTCTAATATCCAATACTCAGAGTTGTGGAGAACCACTTTTGATAAAGTTAGTTTCAGTGGATAGATTTGGAACTGAAATTGCCTAATCTGATTTATAGAAAAGAGTATACAAGTTGTTAATGGAATTGTTGAAGATTCCATAAATATTGATGACCTATTTGCTGAATGTTCATTGTTAAACCAGCTAATTCAGAATTAAAGGTTAAGTTGTGGTCCAAATTCTGAAAAAATACAAGATAATATTGAAAAGAAGTGGAAAGCAATTTTAAAGGTGTTTGAAAAGACTGATATTTCTAAAATGGTTGAGTTTGTGATGTCGTTGCTTAGAACAACTGCTACAGTTGAGATAGTTTTGTCATTTATAGAGAAATTTGGTCTGCAGAAAGAGTTACACTTTCAGTATATCTACTTTTAAATAACTGCTAAATGTTAAAAATAATTAAGGACTTTCTTGTTTGAATTTTATGATCTAATTAAAACAAACAAATTCATAAATTAATACGAATTTCTCTCAGTGTATAAAAATATGTGTGTGCGTGAAAAATGTACCACACACTGGGAGTTATTTGGTTTTTTAGTGGTGTCTAGGGTAAGCTTATCTCCTCTGTTATTGAAAAACAACAATGCTAATTATTATTTAATTATTCTGAGAAAATATTTATAAGGAGTAGAATCGTATATAATTATTTAGAAGTAGTTATATATGAGACTTACGTTATTTTTGACTTTTGGCTACAACAATAGCCGATTTTTCGAGCTTTCTCTTCACGTCTTTTCTCTATTCTTTTTTCTCCATCTCTCTATGAAACACCTTACAAGGTGAAAATTGCGTACGGCAACGGCAGCGGAATTGCCCTTACACGGTACCTTAAGGAGAAACCCCTTTTTACCACTTGTCAGAATTAAGTAAAAAATTTTTTTGGAATTAGTTAGAATTTAATACAAAAAATAGGAAGCTGTCAATTTAAATCAGCCCCGATCGCTGGTGAGGGAGGGAGCGGGGGAACACGCTCCCGAATGACTGACTGGCAGAAAGAGAGGTTCTCTTCTTCTAGGGGTCACCAGCGCTTTTTGAAGGTCAGCGCCGCCGCTAGAAGAGCGAATTCAGAGGAAAAGTGACTAAGTTTTCTCCAATTGCAACTCTTCAGTAGAATTTCTTCTCCGGGCTTGCATTGGATTAACATGGGGAATTTAAATATTAATTAACTTAAAAACTATTCTTTAAAAGTGGAATTAAATTTTACATCCGTGTTCGATGCCTTTTTATTTACTAGAATTGTGGAGATAGTAAGGATTGGACTTAAAATATACCCCTTGATTCAATAAAGTAGAAGAGGAAATGTAAGAGGTTTAAAAGGTAAAATAAACCATTAAGACTTTTTAAACCAAGAGAAAAAGATAGGATATTATTTTGAAAAAAATAATTAAATAAAGTTACTTCACCTATTACCAGTAAAAAGGTGAGAATAGATAAATTAAATGTGATTGAAGTCTTACAAAAAGGAAAACAACACCGAATTTTTTTTAAACAAATAAGAAATGTTTTGAAAAAGAATTTTCCCGGAACCAATTGTTAATACGTGTATTTAATTGCAGAACTGGGAATAGAATTATCATACTCGCGGATATTTCGTGATGGATTCGTTTGGTATAACAACGAAGTTCACATAGTCTGTCGTGTCGCCATCCATCGGAGAGTATCCATAACACATCGAATAAAATACCTTTAAATTACGATTCAGTTGTTTAAATTCTTACATGTATATATATATATATATATATATGATGCATGTGTTTTTTGCAAATATGATTATATGTATCTGTTATATATGTATATCTAATTCCTATAAATATTCATAACACGTATCCACTTATAGTATTATATAAATATTTCATATCGTATTACCTGTGTATTTATGTGATTTTTCGAGTGACGGTATTTTTTCTGTTTAAAACGGCCATGTTGAAAATAAGAGAAAATAAAATGATAGATTGTTTATTACATAAATTTTTCCCCCCAGATTATAGCTAAATTTTCCTTTTGTTTATGTTTGAAGTAATGCTGCAGTGAGGAAGAAAATACTTGGTAACCATAATAAGAAATAAATCGAATAGTGGAATTAATAATGGACAAGCGGGTAGTAACACTGGCGTAACTAGTCATGTATCAAAATTCCTTGTGAGCCCTTTTTTGGGGCCCCTTAACACTTTACAATATTTACTCACACATGTTGGAGCCCCTTTAGCTTGAGGGCCCCGTATTTTAGATACGGCGTTGGGGCTACGTCCGCGGGTAGAAACTTGTGGTACTAATTTTGGGGGAAGAGACGACCTCAGTTGCATTTTTACTCTTGAAGCCTTTCTGACGAAGAATATTTGATTTTTTCAAGTGCTATTGGATTTTTAAAAAAACCCAGGAATCTCTTAAGTTGTGCAATTTCAGGAATCAGATGGCCGCTAATGTTAAGCTGCAGAGAATTTGTACTCATTCTTTTTGAAAAGTTTTTTAACCGACTTTTTTCAGGGGAGATAGTTAATTTCAATTTTTCTCACCTAATAATTAATTCACTGGAGTTTAAAAGATGTTTCATTCCAGTCAATGCCATTACTATAAACTAAAGTATTCTTTGCATAGACAAGTAAATGGCTGTCATATTGTATTTCATAAATATCAATCATATAGATCACGAATCCTAGGGTGTCGGCCGCCCGCGTGCAAAGACCTAATCTGCCGCCCCAATAGATAATTTTCCACATTTTGACTAATACTTAACGTCGCCTACTGGGGCGTAGCTACTCCTGAGTGGGCTCTGTATCGAAGATTCCTGGGGGGGGGGGGTTCTCTTTTAGGCCTCTTAATATTTTACAATGTTTGCTCACACGTATTGGGGCCCATGTAGTTTGGGGGCCCCGTATCATTGATATGGTGGTAGCTACGCCCCGGTTGTCGCTATAAACTCTTCTACCTGTATTAAAGTAAAACATTAATAAAATGTAAATACAATTCTAAGAGCAGAGCCTTTTTTTTTACCAGCTAATATGTCACAATAGTGACAAAATATGCTTTTAATTAAGCAATAAGCAACCAGAAATTCTACCTTTGAAATAAAGTAGATATTTTATAATTAGTAATGCAAAATAACTCTGTATTTTCTCAGATAATATAATTCTTAAAAAAGTACCAAAGCATAAATCACGTTCAACGAAAAGTGTATAAATCAGTCCTTCTAAGAAAACCACCTAATAAATAACTATAAAATAACTCTTCTGGCTTTCTAAGAAGCAAATTTGTCAATAGTTTCGGTGAAATCTATTTTTTCTGAGGTTTCGGATTCAATAGAGATGATGGCTAAATCTGAAAGCCTTTCTTGTGTCATATTATTTCTCAAGTAATTTTAATATTTCAATTGACTGTTTGAACAAGGTAAAATAACTTTGAATGAAGTCATTTCGTTAAAGAGTTGTATGTCGTCTACATCTTTCACAATACTTCCTTCCCCCTGTACCTGTAACTTAATATTCAAGTCCATTTCAGGCTTTTATGAAATCATCATCAGAAATGTTGTGAAACTCATACAGAAAGCAAAATATCGAATAGCACTCAGATAATAAGGTGAATCATTCGTTAGCTGAAGATATCGTGAATTGCTGGAAGGAATTTGAAGCTGCCCTCATCAAGCAAATAAATAGATCTTTTCCCTGAGCTGCGAGATGGGAAATTTGGGATCAATACCTATATCTCTAGCAAGTGTTGTTACTGAATCGACAGATATCTTAAAGATATCATCAGATCTTTGGGAAACTAAATATTTTTTAAGATTATCTAAGCCTTTTCAATGCATTCTACGATGTTTTGTTTAAGATTTTGAAACAATTTACTCAATATATCAATTATTGACAATAAATCACACCGAATTAAAATTGAACACAAATTTAAATGTGTTTAAGTTTTTTTCCTATCTCTGATGGTATCTTCAATAAAGGCATTTAATATATGCAGTAATAATTTTTTAGGTATTGTTTAAGAGGTCTAATAGCATTGATACGACCTTCACTCCCTGTTTTTCTCAACGGTTTTAAAGTTAGACTTTTCATGTTTTTTTTTGGTAAATACCATCGATATGGAGGCTCAGAAAAGTAATTATCTACCTTACCATATTAAAAAAAAAAAAAAAAAAAAAAAAAAAAAAAAAAAAAAACAGGAATTTCACCGATGGAGCTGGCAGCGTCATTAACGACGAGATTGAATGTGTGAGTCGCACACAACACGTACATACAATATAAAGTGAGGGTTTTCCCTCTCTTTTATCAAGGCAACTTATAGGTGCTGATGTAGTAAAAAATTTATCTCTTGTTAATGACTTTATATTTGCTGCCAAATATTGGAATGGATTATAGCTCGAAAATAAAGAGTGCGTTTGTGTGATATTTAGATTAAAAATCCTTAGTAAGAAAATCCATTTGAAATTAACAAAAAAAATTGTTTTCTTCTCTCCTCTACGTTTATTTAAATTAAATTTTCATAGTTTGATTAATATCGCTTTATTTTCAATATACAAGTAGAAGTAAAAATGATAAAACCAAGAAAATAATTTTAAATAATTTTTCATTAGATATTAATTTTTCTTGCAAATTACCGGTGTATCTGGAAAGCAAATTTTTAAAACTAAACACCAAATAGTATATCTGAAATATGTTGAATTGATTTTTTAAAAAAGTTGACTGTATAAACAAATTATTTCCTACATATTTATAGCCAATTTCTAAATGAGGGGGGAAAAGATTTTAAATTATTTTTAAAAAAGTATTTAAACCTGTTGTATGAATAAATATATCTGAAATTCTTAGAGTAACGAATAAAATAAAAGAATGATTTCGCCTTATACCAAAACCGACAGTAGTAGACAATTTTGATACTTAATTTATAAATGAATGTATCAGGCTAAATATTTGAAAACAATTCAATACGGCTTTATCAATTCAGCCTTAAACGGGATGCATACAGGATATTTATGAAGAACCATTGGATAGATAAATTCTGCTAATATAAAGTAAATAGTAAACACGGTGAGACACGGTAAGGGCTAAGTCAGCGCTTCTCAAACTGTGAGGCGCACCCCACATTGAAAAATTTAGCGAGAAATTCTATAAATCAATTCTTTTGCGCCACTCATTGAAAAATTTAGCAAGAAATTATATCAATCAATTATATCAACTTTGCTATCGATGTTGTACTGATACAAATTGCAAGAATTTTTTTTTTGTTGTAATTTTAACGGATAGTGAATACAAAAAACAATGGGTGAGTGAGTGAATGAATATTAAAGTCGCAAAATTCAGTGACACGAAGGCTTTGGGGGAAGGACCCCGTAATTTTGAACCATAGTCAAGTGACGAGGATGACACCTGAGCTGGCACCCCCTCTCCTAACTACCACACCAATGGGAGGACGTTTGAGCTCTCGACAGATTTAACGTGCATCCCCCTACACGGTGGGTCTTCTCGGCACTGTAAGCGTAATGTATACAGGAGATGTTATGAAGAACCATTGGATAGATAAATTCTGTTAATATAGAGAAAATAGTACATACGGTGACGCGGTAACTGGCCAAGTCAGCGTTTCTCAAACTGTGGGGCGCACCCCCTTCGGGGGGGCTTAATAATACTACGAGAGGGGAGCGAGCATATTAAAAAGTCGAAAACAAAAGGTTATTTAAAAAAAATTTAATTTACTGAAAATAAGCAAACAGAACACATTTTGACATGATAAAAATAAAATACACATTTACAATGATATTATACACTTATAAATGTATCAGTACTGCACAATGTATTTTATAATTAACTAGCTGTACCCTACCACGCGTTGCTGTGGCTCAGTCTGGTTAAATGGAAAAAAGAGAGATGGTCCATCCAGCATATTGTGAATCTTATATTAGGCATAATTTTCTTAATGGATAGTCTGGTTTAATTACAGAAATAGAGGTCTGAGAACTTAAAATTAATTTGAGTTTCAAAACATGAGGAAAAACTGGTTGATTTCAAATTATTTAAATATTCAAACAGACAATGAAACACATTGCAAATCACAAAATATATAAGAAATAATCATTAATATATATCAGATGAAATCCCCAAAATATATAAGAAATAATCATAAACAAAAATCAGATAAAAATACCAAAAATATGTACGAAACAATCATAAGCAAAAATTAATTAAATGCAAATCACAAAAAAAATAAAAATAATCCCATAAACAAAAATCAGATAAAAATCCGAAAAATATGTAAGAAAAAATCATAAGCAAAAAATAATTAAATGCAAAAATACATAAATAGGTTCATGCAGTTTATAAAATAGCAATAAACATAGAAAAATTAAAAATAACCCAAAACTGATAAAAAATTACATTAATTTAAATAAGAAAAAACAGTCTTAAACCAGTTAAAAATATACAAAATTAATCCCAATTACGTATCAAAGAACAAAAAAATTAATAAATATGACAACCAATAAACTTAAATATAGTAAAAATATGTAATAATCCGGAAAAAACTATGTGTAAAAGCTTAAATTTCAGCAATCAGAGTGAATCGTGACATCGTATGACGTCATAACACCAAAAAATCACTTAAAATTAAATTTAAAAAATCTATAGAATGCATTTCAAAATAAAACGTACATAAGAACCTGACCGGAGTCAAATGCAACGTTGTGTCAAAATTTCAGATAAATCCATGAAGAACTTTTTGAGTTATGGAAGCGTACACAAACCAACATAACATTTTTATATATATAGATTTAACAATACTAAGTTAAACACAAGTTTTATTATTACAAGTGACCTGATGGGCTTGTCACACATATAAAAATACATACAAAAATTAACACTTATCTCGATAATCGGTATGGTTTATAATTAATCCCTTAAATGTCGATTAAAAGGTACGTGATTTAAGGTAAAAGGTACTGATTAAAAGGTACTGCCACCTTTTTTTCATATAGCCACACGTTTGTGATGTATTGGGTGTAGGAAGAAAAGGTATGCATATAAGCAAATTACCTGAAATAAGTAAATCCTTCGCAAACACTGTCAAGGTCCTTTTATTGCATTCCAAGGCCTTTGGGATAATTTTATGGATAGCAGTGCACATAAAAGATTGTACTTCGGAAAGACGTATATATATGTCCGTGGAAATTAACGTTTTGGTTGCGCGAGATCTTTATAAACGCCGGTGGCATTTAAGAGGTTAAAGTCGCGTATTGTAGCCTTAGCGTCAAAGTATAGTATTATTTAATTCAAAACATTGGTATTGTATAGAGGGGGGGGGGCGATGTAAATTATGATTAAATATTGGGTCGCAATATTGAAAGTTTGAAAAGCACTAAACTAAGAAATTAAATATAAATTTCTGGCCTATTTTTTTATTAAAATGCTTTGTTTCACATGGGGGCATAGCTCACAGAAAAGTTTTTGAAAAACAAATAATCATTTCTTATTATTTGTTATTTTTGAGACAAAATTTAGTTGAATTATAGCTTGTGCAAAATAGTTTGGTTCGACGGTGCGAAGTTAGAGAAATGTTTGTTGTGACTACAGATTCCTGACTGCTCAACCGTTTCGAATAAAAAACAGCCAGGAGAATAAAACGTTTTCACAGATTTTTTAAATTAGAAGTAAATGCATATTGTCTTCGTAAGGTGATCGTGTTAAAATGCGCTGATGTATGCGAATGTTTAGGCACCGTTCCTTTAAAAATGACAAGAAATCACAGGTTGTAGTGTGAGTCATCTGTAGTGTGTGTACGTACGTATGTCTTACAACAACAAAAAAGTGCAAAAATGCCTTTGTTTCCTCTGTTTCTCAAAACATTGGTGGTCGCCCTCCCATATCACATCCCCCCCCCCCAATGCTTTCTCACAACTCCAGTACTATCTCTACCTTCAGTCTTCAAAATGTGTTCCATCAAGCATGTCCAGGGGTTCCACAAGTCAAAATAAAAATTCGAAAAGAAAAAGTAAATATGTTTGCAAAACAAATTCTTATTGTCTCTGTCACTAGAGTACCTAAAATCGTCTTTCTCAAAGAAGGTCCCACGAGGAAATTTAAAACATAAATTGGGCGCCGGGCAGCCTTTTTTTCCAGTAATTTCTTGCAGTTTTTATTATTATATAATAAAAAATTAATAAAACATTTTTCTCTTTATTTGTGCTACCTAGATTATAAGCATTGTGTTGCTGATGTGTGTGCGATCCAAGGTTGCACAAAATTATTTTATACTCGCTAGTACAGTTTTGCACACCTAACACCTATAAAGTAATATTTCTCAGAGGAAAAAAATAAGCTAGAGAGAGAATGCATAAATCAGAATGCTTGCCAATGAAGAGGAGGGAAACACTTATTGACATATCAATTGTGATTCTACGTTAAAACTTACATTTAAATAGGATCAGCTTCTAAATTTTAGGCTGCGAATTTGCAGAATACATAGTTTCACACACAGTTATAAACAACTAAATGCCATTTTGTGCAACGTATTTATGTTATAAACATTTCTCTCGACGTATGTGGCAACAAAAACAAAATGCAAACACAAATTAACGCAGAATATGAAATGTGTGCAACTTGTGTAAAAAAAAGGCACACTCCATACCTCTGTTACTAAATATATTACAAGGGTTGAAATGACATCTATTGCGCGAATTAATGCTATAAATACAGCGTTTCTCAAACTCTGGTTCGCGCCCCTCTAGAGGGGCATAATAACTCTACGAGGAGGGTGAGTGCATATTAAAAAGTCGGAAACAAAAAAATTATTTAAAAAAAATTTTATTTACTGAAAGTAAACAAACAAAATACATTTTGAAATCATGCAAAATAAAATATAAATTTGCACTGAAATAATACACTTATACGTATATCAGTACAGCGTAAAAAGTCTTTTATAATTAATTTAACAACACTAAGCTAAGATCAAGTTTAATAATTACCAGTAACCCAATGGGCTTGTCATATATAAAATTATGTATACAAAATTAAGCTCTTATCTTGATAATTTGTAAGGTTTATAATCAATCCCTTAACTGCCAATTAAAAGTTATGCAATTCGCTTCCCAATGCCACGCCACCGTTTTCCACGTAAGTGTGTGAATGTGATGTATTGGGGAAAGGGGAAGAAATTGAATAAATATATAAAGCAAATCCTCTGAGCTAAGCAAATCCTTCGCAAACACTGAAAAAAGGTGATTTTATTGCAATAATTTTATGGATAGCAGTGCACAGAAAAGATCGTACTTCAGAAAGACGTATGCATACGTTCTGGGCAGTGAATGCTTTGGCTAAATGAGACGTTTATAAACGCCAGTGGCACTTAAGAGGTTTAAGTCGCATTGTAGCTTTAACGTCAAAGTATAGTATTATTGAATTAAATACATTTTTATTTTATGGTGGGAAGGAGGGGGGCGATGAAAATTATGATTAATATTGGGTTGCAAATGTTGAAAGTTTGAGAAGCACTGGGCTAAGTGGATAAAATTACATGAAATAAGCGGGTACAGTGAAAATCGTTTAACACGCGAAACTGAGGGGGACTGAAATATTTTTTCGTGTTTAAAGAATTTCGTGTTAAAGGATATTGCAAAAAAAAAAACATATATTCAGCAAAATTAAGCTTGTTAAAGTTCGTTTTATTTACATAGATATGTATACATGCATGTACTTAGATATGTATACATGCATGTACTTAATAAAAATGAATGAAAAAAACATTCACAAGCACTTAATGAAATTTAATACAAAATTTTCAAGTTTTTTGGAAAACAAAACATTTATTGAGTTTTTGGAAAATACTCTGATACTTTTTTCTGCATTGTCTTTTTTATTATTAAATTGTCCAGAAATGGTTCGATGTCGTCCATTTTGTTATTCATTTCACCAATGGAATGTGCGTCTGAATAACTGCTCATACTTTTTTCATGATGTTCCTCATTTCTATTGACTTGGGAACAGGAGGTGCATTATTCATTTCATTTTCACCGTCGGAATCTGTATCAATGATATTTTTTTGAGCTTTGAACAAACTCCAAAATGTCTTCCCTATCATGATTGGGGCTGTACACACATTATCAGCATGTTCTGCAACGAATTCATCCAATGTTACTGTAGGACAGTCCAATAATACAGAAAACTGATGCAAAACCACCTCTCTTTCGTTTCACACCCCTCTGAAATCTCTGGTATTTTCGTATTTTGCTTATTCCCAGAAGGGAAATCTTTTCGTGTTAAGGCGGAGAGAAAATGCATGAAAGTACAAAGCAGTTTATTGGGACCGTTATATTATTTCGTGTTATCCGATGTTTCACTTTAAGCGTTTTCGCGTTAAACGTATTGCACTGTAAACATGATTAGCTTTTAATATGTTTTCTTTTATTATTGTTTTTAGTGCTATATTGTGAATCTTTTGATTCGTCCATTTGATTATATTGCATCTTGTTACATTTTGGGATTTTTTAAAAAAACAAATAAAACCCGCAATTTTTTTAATATAGCACTAAAGTACCTACAACATAAAAAAAATTTAGAACTTCGGTAAACTTCGCTAACATTAACAATACTATGCGAATATTGAAACGTTTTTCAAAAATGATAATTATTTAATCAAAATGAGCTGCAAAATTTTTCTCAAATATTTTTATACCAAATATAATTACAAGAAACTACCTTTTAATAGAAGTGTAACGTTTTTTTACTGAAAAAGGAAAATGGGCGCTGTTAATGAGCGTTTTTAAAACACTTAAGTAAAAAAAATCACTTCTTTAATATATTTTGTTTTTCTAAATGGTAAGGCTATTATTAAATTAAAAACTTTTAATTTCCCCAAATGCATATTGAATTTAAAAACTCCTTGCCTTAGGTAATATTAACTTTTTTTGATATTTTCGTAAAGCATCTTTCGCAAAAATTAATTTTGAGACGCCTTTGTTAAGTATCAATCTACAGCGCATTGTCAGTGTCGCTGATAAGCAAAAAAAAAAAACTTTTTTTATTGCGATATAGACAACTCTGTCACGAACTTTGCTATCAAATGAAGAATGTACGTAAAAAGTAGACATTAATGGACAATGTATGCGAACCAACACACTGACATGTCCATTCTACAATCCGACGGAATTGAGAAATTTCAGCAGGACAATGCGACACCCTCACATGTCCAGATTTACTACAGAGTGGCTCCAGGTGCACTCTTCTGAATTTAGACACTTCCGCTGGCCACCAAAATCCCCAAACAGGAACATTATTGAATATATCTAGGATGGCTTGTAACGTTCTGTTCAGAAGAGATATCCACCTTTTCTTACTCTTACTGATTTATGGACAGCCCTGCAGGATTCATGGTGTCAATTACCTCCAGCACTAATATATATATATATATATATAGCAGTAAATAATTCAAAAGAAGACTAATAAATCCCAAGCATCCTAAGATCAGACCGAAAGAACCAAGAACATGGAACCATGACAAACCAAAAAGAAATATATATATATATATATAGAAAATGAATTTTAAGACAAATAACTATAAAAAATGGTGGAAATATATATTGTACAAGATTTAAATAAACGTTTGTATAGCAGGAAACAGAGTTAGAACTTTAAAATGGAAGAAACTAAAAGAGTCAATGGACTAAAATGGAGACCTATTATGATTTCTAAAGCTGTTTCTGAATTAGGAACAGAAAATTAGGGTTAAATATACTTAATGGGTCCACCTTCCCCGTACGGCTGAAATTTTCGACATAATAGAAAAAACAGAGCCATGTTGAATGTTAGGCCTACAACTAACACACGTGTATTTTGCAACAGACAGAAAAATAAAATAAAATTAAAAATATATGTATATAAAGCCAATTGGCCAAAATGGAAAACTATTATGTTTTCTATATTTGTCACCGACTTAGGCTGGGGAGAAGTAGAGTTAAACTTGCTTAAGGTGATTACAACCTTTCCCTTCAGCAAAATATTTATACATAATAATGCATGTATAACAACAATCTGCGTGAACTAGAATTGAATAATAGGAAAATCATTTCAAAAACTATAATTTAATTTGACTTAAAGGTTCATGGTCTGCATAGGCACATCCAAAGTTTTTAAGATTTAAAATTAATTAGGCTACGTTCCATACTTGGTAATAATAACACAAGGTGGGTAAGAGAAAAGTTAGGCAAAATGATTGACGAATTATTCACATCCAAACTCAATTTAAGCATCTAATTTACTACACTAGCTCTTTTTGTCACTTTTATTATAAATTAAACAATCTCTTATTATACTTCAGGTTATTTTGGGATGGCAAGACAAATCAACATATCCTCGTCTCTTCGATGCCGTCCGTTAATTGCAAAAGAACGTCCCGCATTGTATCCTATATACTTCCGTGGCAACGCTGTGTCAGTCGATAGACGGTTATATACTTTTGATAGAGTTTTCGATCAAAGAAGTAAGAACGAAAAGATCTTTAAAGAATTGGTGTTTGATAAAATTGATGACCTGATACAGGGTAAGAAAAATTTCCTTTTAATTCGTTTATATTATGCTTAAGTTTTTCGTTCCTTAATTACTTTCTTTTAAAAATAAAGGTACATGAAATGTGACATTTCATTTTTTCTTGCGTTGAAGTGTTTAGATTTAAATTAATTTGCAATGTAGAAAAGAGCTTTTGATGCTGATATTTGATGGATTGAACTAAGTTCGTCTTTTTTAAAAAATATATAAGTTCGAAAGAAAGCTGGATGAATTATTTGAATGAATTTTAATATCTAAATTGTATTGTTTGTGCACACAGTTAAAAAAGAAATAACTGAATTTAGGAGAAGTAAAAAGTTTTTTCATAATTTCAACTTATTTAGAATCTATATAAAAAATGTATATTATTCAAAATAAAAACTTAAACCTTCAAAACATTCAATGTTGCTGACACTTTAATATCCTAGTGTTGTTACATTATCCCTTTTCATAAGATTGGGTTGACAACACCCTAGGGGCTTACCACATACTGAAAGCTTATTCTGTTTTTTTTTTTCTGATGATCATTTTTACAAAATTGTTAATAATTGCTATAGACGTGGTCCAAAATATCTCGGAGAAACCTTGAAGCTTCACCTAATGCTCATAGAATCTCAATGTGTATGATTATATTAGCAAAGAAATTTTTTAAGGTATTATTAATTATTAATTTATAACCTGTTAATATTACTCATGAATGAAAGTACTTTTCAACAAAAAATTATAGCAAGATATATATATTGCATATTTTGAGTTTAATTTCTATTTTTCTTTTAGGGTACAATGTAGCCTTTATGACTTACGGGCCGACTAAAACAGGAAAGTCATACACTATGGGGACTTTCTACAACAGACAAAAGGAGATTAAAGACCCTGGAATCATTCCTAGAACAGTTAGAGAAATCTTCAAAAGGATCCGAAAAGATGAACAGTATTCAGTAAAGGTCTCTTTCGTTGAGGTAAGAAATGTATTGATAATATCAGCATAAGTTGAATAAATATAGAAATGCTATAACAAATTAGAGAATAAATGCAAAAATAAGTTTGAAAAGAAAACAGTGATAAAAATAGAGCTCACAAATTGTTTTATGGATTTATGCATGTTTATCATATTCTTGATATACAAGAATTTATATTCCTCTTTCTAGGTGATATACGAAGAAGTATATGATCTTCTTGTAGATCCTACTGTGGAACGAGTCGTGAAAGAAAATGATGCAAGAGTAAGTTGTACATCTGATATATTCTTTCAAGACTTAAAAAAAAGAACTGTTATAATAATCCTAGTTAAATAATCCAATAATTTTAGCCCATTCTGCTGGACTAATTACTAGTCTAACGTTTTCGCCGCCAGTAAAAAATTTCCTTTCTCTATACAACACTGCCTAATATCTCTGAATTCGTAATATCATTTCATTTTATCGCAAGAACAGTATTTTCTCGACAACTTATACATATCTTTATGCCCTAAAATGCTACCTCTCTGAAGAATTACATAAACGGTGTAGGTTATAAAGAATAAGAAGAAATAAAGATGTTACGAATAAAAATATAAATATATTCTTTATATGGAACAAAAATATCAAAGTATTTGTTTCTTATTTGTATTTTCTTCAATTTCTGGAATTCTTAAATTCAGTCTTTATGTAGCTGCTGCTTCTGTGTTTCACACTATTACATTTTTATTTATTTAAACCATATTTATCATACCGTAATAGGAATGAAAAAATTTTGCTTTATCCAGTTCAATGTATAACTTTGGAAAAATCCAGCTTTCTATGAATTTTTCTCGTTTTTATACAAAAATTTCAGGAGAATATTTTGATTCTGATACGATTTTTTCAGTACATCGACCATAATGAGAATACACGAAGCGACCTGTTATAGGGGTTATCAAATCTTCGGAACAAAACGAAGAGGGTATTTTTTATCAGCTGGTAAGTATGGTTGAATCTTGTATGTATTAATATGATACTGAGATCAAAGAGGAAGGAGAGGAAGATCAGTGAATCACTTCTCTCAAGGAGCCTTAAGTGCAGAAATATGCATTGAAGGTTATGCTGTCTGATTTTTGGGACTACCGGAAGTTATTTTTAAATATCACCTTGAAAAGTATTAGATCAGCACTGGTGTAAATTATTATACACTACTGAATAAATTGTGTCTCAAGATCAAGAAATATCGTGATACAATTGCCAAAAGAGACTGTCTTCTTGCCGACAATGCACCGTCGTACGGTCATTATGTGGTAATACGGTCAAGAAAACAAAGCGACGGGGCTTTCGAATTCTGAAACATCCACTCTTTTCTACCCATCTCACTCCAAGTAAACTTTTTTCTTCCCAGAACTTGAAACCTCTAACGGTGTCGAACTTTTGAAAACATAAACATAAATAACGTCATTCTAAAAGTAAAACAATGATTTTAGATACAAAATATAGTCACATTTTTACAATTATAGTCTTCGAAAAATCAAGAAAAACAGGGAGAAGTGTATAATTTTGAATGTGATTATGAAGGGAAATCTTAAGAATAACTAATGAAAACTTTGTTTTTATCTTAATTAATTGTAATAATGATATTTAACACTTTCGAGGAACAGATCGTGAAAGAAAATTATCATGAGTGCGAATTGTGGCTTGAGGGGTGGGCAACAACTAGCCATTTTTCACAGTTCTTCCTGCGAGCACGGCGATGGCATCGCATGTAAATGATAACCAATCACGCTCCAGATGTAAATGGATTCAATTTCCCACCGGTGGCCAAAGAAACCCCTATGTACCTTGCAGGACTTTATTTACTATGTAGGATCTCGAAATCACCCAGAGGGCTTAGAGCTACAAACCGGTCTTTCGAGACAAGCAAAAAATAATGTTAATAAAAAATTCAGGAACAAAAAAATACAACACAATAGTAGTATTTTTTTTTAAAAAAGGAAAGCCCCTCTACAAAAAGAGCTGCGATTGACTAATGTAAAATTTGCATTAGTCAAATAAATCATCTAATTTATGAATCATATTGTTGTTAAGAATGGAATGTAACCAGGAAGGAATTGCTTTACGTGTGCGTCTTTTAAGATAAAATTTGGCAGCGCAGAGAGAGGGAGGGAGTGGAAACTAATAGGTATCTCCGGGAGAACTACATTAACATTTAGGAGTGAAAAGCAACTTGGACTTATAAAGGTAAACAGGGAAAGGATCATTTTAATGGTAAGAAAAAATTCAGTTGTCTCGAAATCGGAGGACGATTATATCGAAGTTTCTAATAAACAATTTGTTCTTTCACCCGGTTTGACAATCATTCCAACAGGAAGTCCAAGAGTCGAGGATACAGATTTTTTAATTAATTAGAAAAGAGTGAGGAGCTGGAACAGCAAAGACCTCTTCCTCTAGAGCAGACTTTTTTTCACTTAAGTCTGAGAACTCATTAAATGGGTTATTATTGTGAAATTTAATCCACGTACAGTATAAATTGAAAAGATTATTACATTGAGAAAGCTTTTGCTTAATGGAGTGAAGATATCTAGACTTGTTAGTGAGTTATAATATAGAGGAGAAAATGCAGTGTAAATGTGAATTTTGATGTGAGGAACTACCCAGCAAGTAGAGAAACCGATAGCGGAAAACTCTGCCAGGAAAACATTATTTTTTTCATGAAAATGTAGGATTTAAATAGAGAGCTCTGTAAAAAATCCACACTGAGAAACCAGTCTAGAAACCGTCAGTGTAAATTTCCCACTTCGACGGGCCTTCGTAAATGTTAAAAGAGAAGGACCTATGTTGAGGGGAGGTACGGAGAGAAATAAAGGAATCTAATTTAGAGATGGGGAAGATATGTTGAGAAGATATGTTGTCCATTGCTTCAAATTTAGAGCTTTAAAAAGAGGGAGAAAATATTTATACGAGAGAGAATAGGAGGAATCCGGGAAAAAATATTAAGTTAACCAGTTGGGGAGGTTTTGTAAGCTTTAGTAATTTTCAGGAGGCAGATTCTTTAAGTGATGGATTTAAGTTTTAGAATTCGAGTGAAGATCAGAGACTCACTTCGCACTCCTGCTCCGTAAGTGATAATTAGCTTTGTAACCGAAGCATACCAAAGTTTCACCAAAGAAAAATTTAGAAAGAATTTTTTTTCTTTACAGAATTGGTGTGAGGAGTCCAAGATAAACAATTATCAATGTAGATCCTCAGATATTTATGAAATTTAGATCGAGCTACCCCCGAAGATCGAGCTACCACGTAAGCCATGGTTGTGAATCAATGGACAACTGAAAACAATAGAAATAGTTTAAGAGATGGCGAAAGTCTGTTTTAATTTTATAATTTATTAGTTAAGTTTAACACGTGTGTAGCTTAGTTAACGTTAAGTTTAACGTAGTGTTATTTTCAAGCTGTTTCCTAGTGAGGACGAAAAAGACAACAGCAAGGTTGTCTGCAAAGGCTTGTAAAAGGAAGAGTTGAGGGAAAGGATGGGGTTTAATAGTAAATATTCCACATGGTTGGAGAAAGTACTGAGCCTTTTGGGCAATCTTTAGAAATAGGTTTCTCAACAGTGAAGGATTGGTCAGTCCACAATAATGTTCCTGCCACTAAGGGAAGAGTTGATAAAATTTTGAAAGTAAAGAGGAGTATTATATGTTTGAAATATGTTAAAGAGATAGTTCAATTAACGTTATGAAAAGAATTTTATATCGATAAAAGTGGCGGAAATGTGCTTAAATTTTCTCGCGTTTTTGGTGTATTGAATAAAATTATCCACGACCTGAGTGCACTCGTAATTTTTCTTGAAACCAAATTGCAGGCCGTAGAGGACAATGTATTTTGAAATCCAAAATAAAAACCTGTTAAGGAAAACAAATCATTTTCAAAATTTTTCCCAGAATAGAGGAAAAACAGATTGGATGTTAAGAAAAACCGACAATGGGTTACATCCCATCTTTAAAAGGAATTTAATATTAGTTTCCTTGAGAGAGGAGGAAAGTGACAAAGAGAGATACAAAGTTGGAAGAACAGAAAGAGAAGAGGGAAGGAATGAAATAGGGCTTTCCAAAGGGAGTAATAAAGAAAGCCAATGCCTAGTGTTACCACCATACAAGCAATGAAAGACAGTTGCAACTTCAGAGAAGGAGAGATTAGAAGGGGAAGGAATTTCGGAGGGAGAAAAAAAAAGGGGGAAAACCCAGAGGGAAAGTTAACATTAAGGAGAGAGTTTATTTTGTTTCTAAAAGCCATGCTAGGGTCAAAGAAAGGGATGCAGTGAAAAAATTCAAGGGGGGGGGAATTAAGGCAGTTTCAAAAACGAATCTGAATTCAGTTATTGTTGGAGCAGAAGGATTTCTATGCTTAATTTTTAGTGTCAATTATTAGTTTTAGTGGTGAACTAGATGACTTCGCTATTCTACTTATCAATACTAAGAAGTCGTCTGCTTTCTCCTCCTTGAGGAAATGGTGGGTCCCAAATGTCTCAACTTATAAAAGAGGGAATAATATTTTAAAAGAATTAAGCTCGTAAGATTTTTTATTTAGTAGTAGAAGAATTAACATAATTTACAGGGTAGTTGCTCTTAGTACAAGAAATAAGTTTTCTCTTAAAGGCATTTAAAAGATTGTGTTAAACTCTTAAAATATTATTCCCTCATTTAAAAGTTGGAGCATTTGGAACCCACCGTTTTCTTAAGGAAGAGAAAGCAGACGACCTCGTAGTATTGATAAGTAGAATAGCGAAGTCATCTAGTTCATCACTATTACAGACACGTGAAAGGTTGGGTAGAAAAAAAGCTAGTTGTTTGCAGAATTAAAGATAAATTTATTAATGCTGTATTTGGTATAAATCAGAAAAGGTGAACTTGCACCGGATGTGTACCCCCATAAAACAATGGTCACAAAGAGATTCGATTGGGAGAATTTTTCAATCGTTAATAAAGGAGAAAAAGTCATTTGAAGAAATGATGGGGTCAGAGAGGATTTCCTTTTGAAGACCTCGGTCCACAGAAAGTTCGACGGTGGCAGGGATGCTACTAACATGTAGAGCATTAGAGTAAAAATTATATGGGGAGTTCATCTCTGTGGTCAGTGCTTTTGTATTCTCAGTCAGTGGACCTCGCATTCAAGTCCTCAGCCAAGAGACAATATGTACTAATATTTTTTTATAAGAGTCAAAAGTTGCTTGAAAAAGTGATTGAAATCGTCATGAATGGGAAATTAAAGTTAATAAGAGCAAGAAAGAATTGATAAAATTTAATTGGGATGGAAAAAGTGTGACAGTCTTATAACGAAAGATGAATATAAGGTTTGGATAAAAACTGATAATGGTCCAGTTAAGAGAAATGAGAAGAATTAGGAAGAGCCAAAGTGTGAGATAAGAGTAAGATTAAAATTAAGGTAGGGATCTTGAATGAAGAGATCGTAACCAACGATCAAATAAACCTGAAGGTGGAAAGTCCGGCAGTGATTAACATAAACTGTAAGATTTGTAGAAGATCAACCAGGGTAAGCGAGATGCTTGTTTTCAGATGGTTTTTGATAAGGAATTTTGAGTTAAAAAAATATAAAATATGTGCAAAAACAAAAATAAATATGGGTAAAACATTGAATGAAAAAATATGAGATGAGAAAGTAAATGGTGAATCAGAAATATGCAAAACATAGATAAGCATTTGAAAACAGAATTAATATACATGAAATTAAAAAAGAAACCCATGAATAAAAATTTTAAAAATACACATACAAAACATAAAAAAAAAATTTAAAAAAAAAACAATATAAGGAACTAATTGTCAACATATGAATTGGAATGTATAGGTATGGATATATGAAAAAGAAAAGAAGGAGAGAAAGGATAAAATAAGGCAAAAACTTCAAAGAAAGCATCAAATGTATATGAATTAAACACTAAATTCAGTAAAGGGTTGAGTACGTTTTTTTTTCTGTTGTGAAAAAACTGGCCAGGAGCGATCTCTGCAATTATGCAAGGGATCAAAACTAATATTTAATTTTTTTGTTATGATTAATACAAAAGTCACTTAGTAAGGAAGCAATTCTTGTCGCGAGAGCCAGAGATACCACGGTTAAAGCAGACCTTAGGAGAAGCGCAAAAAATTTTTGTGTGGCCAAAAAGACCACAGATAGTACGTTGTTGGACAGAGGGAAAAGAGTCAATTTTAACTCGTTCCAAGTTTAGAAAGAGGGCTAGTATTAAAGACAGATTGAAATTTTTTGTTTCAACTGAAAGAATCCAGTGACTTGATAGGGAAGAGATTATGGACAAATCTATTTTTAAATTTATTTCATTTAACAATTCCTTTTTTTAAAAAAATTAGAGACTCAAAGAGTGTTTCTTTAGAGTAGAATTTATCAACATTTAAGACAATTACTTAAAACTTCCTTAAGATTTATCGGTGAATGTCAAAGTTTTTAATAGAGTCTGTAGCTTTCAGTTTCTTCTCTAAAAATTCGATGTCGGTTTTCATCGAGAGCAGAAAGGAGACTCGTTTGCTCCGAGTCATGTTAATCTTTATGATGGAGACGGATAAGTTTGTGTTGATGAGGCTGGATATTTCTTTCTTCCTGATGCCTTTGGAAGAGTAATCAGCGTACTTGAAGTCCGAGTAGGAGAGGGACGAGAAATCTCAAGCCAAATGACATTTTTTGGAGGCTCGGTGGAAACTTCAGCAAAAGAAAAAATAGAAGTACCACCTGAAAAGCAAAGGTGCTTATCCAACGTTGAGCAGCAAGAATTTTCTTAACACTTTTGCAGAATATCTTTATTTTCTTCGAGGGAAGAGAATGATCCATTTGAAATTTCATCAGTTTTGTCTCGGAGCCAAGCGACCATTAAATCGAAGTACCCTTTAGAATCTACTAGTCTTTCTTACATCTAAGAAATTTGCGTCTCTAAATAGGGAGTAACAGAGACTCGGTGAACATAGATATATGAAAGATGGCAGGATTCCAAATAAAATTTATTAAAGAGTTCGAAAGCACTGGAATTAAAACTCAGAAATGTCAGTGAGAGCTTTGACATAGAAGGTAAGGTGAATAGTCCTTTTAAATGTGAAGACATTTCATTAAAAAGTTTGGAGTCTGAAGCTGCAGAGAAAATTTATAGAAGTCTTCTGATCGAAGATTCATTATTCGACGAGTTTTTCGTCATAATTAATTAGAAGAATTTTGGCAGACTATAAGGCAACAAAAATGGTTCAAAAAAGGAAGTGACTGAACACTGTAGTGAAAAAGATCTTACCGAAGAAAGGAATACACGTCTGATCCTACAGGGAAAAAATTCGGAGATGAAAAAAGCACACAGCAGAGGGGGATGGTCTCGAGCGATTTATGGAGGTCACGGCAGGGAAAAAAGCGAAACCTTGGGAAGGGAATAGAAGAGTAACATAACCTTTCTGCTCGGCTTCCTGGATGGGAGTCCTCCTGGCAGGACTTATCTGATGTGTACTGTGTGAAACCGGGAGTTATCCTGTTGGAAAAGGCATTTGAAGCAAACCCTAAAGCAAAGCAGAGATGCGGGTCGTAAAATACCCTTCATAAATTATTAGATCTTTATAGTGTCACCAATACAAGCCAGTGGTAACTGGCTATCATAGGCGATGCCGTGTGGTTAGGCACACAAAAATTGTGGTCAAGATGAACCTGTTATGTTGATGCTATACTAGTACGCAGTGACTATGAATGCTGAAATAGGAACGCGACGTTGAAGAACATGACTCATTCATTTCGTCACACACTTAGGTCTGGCCTGAAACTAGTATAAACGGGAGTGTCAGTTCTGCAATGTCAGTGACAGTCTTCTCAACGGGTGTCGAAAATGCAGGCCTATAGGCATATAGTGCCTAAGCCAAAGGCAGATAATGAGCCTGACTCAAAGAAGGAGGTCGAGTTCACCAACAAGAGTTCATGCTTATTAAGCCTACCACCCTGAAGAGAGGAAAAAAAAGCCAATTTCCATAGTAATGAAAGAGAAAGGAACAGGTTCAAGCGAGCATTTATTGAAAAGCAAAAGAATTTTTTACAATATCGATTTACAAATTTAATGAACAATCTTCAAACCAAGTAAGGGGACCAAAGTTGGAATATTTTTGGATTGTATATATATATATATATATATATATATATATATATTCCAAACAATATATTTATAGATTAACAAATTCCAAACAAATTCAAGGAAATGCCAATAAATGATAAACTTAGTAGCAATCCCCTCTATTTGGAGCCGTGAAATTGGAGCTTTAAGCAACAAAATACAAAACGAATTATAATTTTATACACACTATAGAACCACTCGCTAGTCAATACATAAACTCAAAATGATGCATTAATTATTATAAATATAAATAAGTAGATTATAATGGAAAAATTTAAGTACTAAATAGAAATCTGAAGGAAAAAAAAATCGTCAAAATAAATCAAACAAAATGAAACACTTGTAAGACTTCACTAGAAGCCCAAGAATGAATCGCAAACTAAAGGAAAGGGCAAAAAAGGAACATAAATACAATTAGAAAAGCAAGTAAAAACCGTATATATGTGTACAAGAGAACGATTTACATGTAATACAATGGACAAGTCACCAATATGATACATAGACGTTTATAGATTCAGAAGCAAGAGAAAGGGACAAAGGTCAAACGGAGAAAAATAAATAGGCATGAAAAGGGGAAACAATCTGTTTATAAAAAAAATAGTGAAAAGCTAGTAAAGGTAAATATTTATTAATTAGGTTAAATCAAGCTAACAAAAAATTATATTGAGTTCAATGGACACTTAAGAGAAGTAGGGCCATTTTATTTAGAATCTTAGGATCTGTTATATAATGTGGATGAAATTTGAAGACACAATACGGATTTAGGATGAGTATTTGTTAATTTCTTTAAGAATGGAAAGCCAAGCGACTCTGGCTGGTATGCAGGTTTCAGAAGATGAAAATTTTAAGTTAAAGAACAGTGGAACACAAGATGGAACCAATTCTCCAGCTTAACCGCAAAGACAATTAAGATTAGTTTTAATCTGAAATACATTGTTACTAATAAAATTGCAGCACTAGGAAGGAAAGAAAACCGCATAGCTTTATTTTTTTTTACGTATACAGCATAATAAGACGAAAACATGTTGAAATTCCTTGGCAATATGGATATATGCCGTCCAAAATTAGTACATACAGCTGTCACAATTTGCAGCTAAAATGGCTGCAAAACCCAGTTACATATGCAATCGAACTGGGCTTAGATGGCAGATACGGGTGATTCATCCATGCTGCTTTGCGTCTATATGCCATACTTCATCAATCTTAGTAGCTGGAGAGTGGATGTTGTCTAGTCCCTTAGCAACCCATAATTCGATGTCTTCAATAAATGAGAGATATGGAGTATGTACTGATCAGGACAATTGTCGAACACCCTTTGTGAGGGGGTAGGTCAGAGGACAACGGGTAACATTTCATCTTGAGTTACCATATCTCCGAGTTTCCTTGAAGAAAGAGCACAGCCATGGGCCTTAAGATTTTAGAAATGTAACGCTAGTGGTTCTCAGATTATCAACTACGCGAACAAAAGGCATTCTTGTCGAGTACCACTGGCTACGCACACCAGGTACAGAGCTCGTATGACAATATTCAATAATGGCCGCTATGCAGGCAGTCCATCTTGCTTCAGACGTCGTCGCATTGTCCGTGGGAATAATTGTCGTGCTGCAACCAAGCCTACTTCCTGACGATCCATGATGAGGCTGTACGATCTTGCAAGGCTGACTTGACAAGTCTATCCTCTCGTGTATTAGTGGTGGAAGGCCGTTGATATCTTTTAGGGCGTACAGTATGATAGGTATTGGATTTTGACCAATGCTAGTAGCAAAATCGCGGAACGATAAACCAAACCACTGTAGGTTACAATCTTGCAACTATCGAACTCCGACACTTGTTGGTAGCCATTTCTTCTTCTTATATGAGGCGTTGCATAATCTTCTCACAAACGACGAGAACTTTAATGCGATTTTCTAATGAAAAACCTATTGCGTTACTTTCCTTTTATATATAGTTTGAAATGCTGTTCCTCCTTCTCGTGTCGCTTGACTGCTCTTTAAAGTTTATCATTCGCATATCCCCATCTTCTTCCTTCCGTGCCAATAAAATGTTCTAATAATTCTTCCGTTATGTTGTTGAATTTTGAATGGCCAGTATTGTATATTGAAGTAAGTTGGAAATGAACCATGGCCAGTTAAAAATTGAATAGCATGTTTAGAAGAAAAGTTATTCTTTTGGATTAGCTATTTACCTTTAAGCCGAATTTAAAATTAAACCATTAACTCTACCAATCTTTAAGCAATTAAATGGCACAAGAACGATGTTTGGGAAATATTCTCCTACCCACCACAGATTTGCATAATGATAAGTTGTGTTACTGAAAAAATTATATGCATGAAAATTATATAACTAGAAACTATCAAATTATATAATTTATGAGCTTGGCATAAGTATCTTTCATTTTAGTTCCGTATAACCCGGTTAACCTTAAAACTCTGACAAACATAGTTCATAATATATATATATAACATAGTTCATTCATATTTTTTCTATCCATGCATAACAATATCTAACTTTATTTTTACAAAAATTTGTTATTGTATGCATTGTATTTTAATAAATATATATTTAAAGTGTCAGAAAATAAAACAAACATTTGAATCAAAATATATACGAAAATGATTCATTTTTTTATAGGATGCATTCGAAATAGAATGTCTTCTTGAAATTACCACACAAACTGCAAATGAGGCGTTGGATGTGTTGGCAAAAGGAATTTCAACCAGAAGTGGAATAGCCAACTTTGCCAAAAACTTAAGATCCCCTCGGGCTCACTTACTGTATACACTTACTTTAGAAGTAAGACAAAACAATCTCCCTGTTCGGGTATCCAAGATGCATTTCGTAGAAATTGGGACAGCTGAACGAGTCAGCTCTCCCGAACCCCGTAGACAAAAAAAACCGAGTAAAAACTGCTTTCATTTAAATTTTTGTACTTTGATGTTATGTTTTGAAATATCTTTTAAACAAATATTCATGAATAATATTCAATTTTAATTTTAGTTTCGTGGTCAATTCTCACGTAATGGATAAAACTGTTAAGTTGAAATTCCTTCTTAATACGACACAATACGATTTAATTGACAAAAATCGGTCAAAAAATCAAATTTAATTTTTTTAGCTTAAATTATTTTTTATATACTTTTCTATAACCTCACAAAATTTGAAAGCTCTAAACTAAAAAAACACAGAAGTATGATAGCTTTTGCTTTCGTTTTTATTCACATCGCTATGGCAAATCAAAATTTTAAACTTACTTATCTTGGAAGGATAAAATAACTAGTTTGTCTTTATTTAAAATGCTAAGGCTTTTTTTTCTGTTGTGCCTAATGTTTTGAATTTTCTTACCTATTGCTTATAGTACATGTAACGAAAGTTGGTATGCATTTTTGAATCAAAGCAATACTTATTTTTTTAAAAAGAATTGAACTCAGAATTTGCACATTTTTTAAGGAATTTTCAATTCACATTCATAAAAAAGAGTATTGTACGAATACCAATCATGTTATCTCAAAATCCATACCAACTTTTGTTATGCATAGTTTGAGGTACTTGAAAAATAAAATTTTATGCGTGTTCGTGAATTTTTGTAGGAGGAGTAGCATTTTAAAATCACTTCACAAATTTGAAGTTTTTTCCTTAAAAAATTAAATGCCTAGCTTTTTATGAAATTTGAAGCACAAAATCTGTTTTACATAGTGTACACACATAGGAGGCACCCAAAAATTTTTTGAAAATCTTTAAATTAAAAATTTTTTGAGTAAATCGTACCATGTCCCCTTAACTAATTCTAAAATATCCATAATTAAACAATAATTATAATTTGCAAACTGCTATTGTGTTTTAAAAATGAAATCAGAAAATTTAAAAAATTGGAACAAAGAAAATCGAAACGTAATTAAATTAGAGAAATCAGTAAATTTTTAAGTTTTGAGTAAAAGTTGTATAATGGATGTATAAGGAAATTTGATGACCGCACATTAGTGTTGATCCATTGTCATTTCTCTATTGATTCTTAAATCATGTATCCCTTCAAAAGCTTTGTGGCAGTTAGTTGTAGGCCATTGATCATGGTTACGAACTCGGGGCCGGTGTAGGCGAATCACTGGTTCGAAACCTAGAGCCACTGTAGACCTGCCAAGTAGAGGGACTGATGCACGCTAAATCTGTCGTAGCTCAAAGTCCTCACTTTGGCGCTGTCTACAGTCTTAAAGTCGGGAGGCAAGCTCAGGTATAGTCCTCGTTACTTGCCTGAGGTTCAAAATTATGAGGTCCGTCGCTTATAGCCTTCGTATTTCTTCAGAGTGCGACGTAAATTAAAATCAAATCAAATCAAAACCTCTCAAGGGCTCGTTTAGAAGAATAAGGATGTCATAGTCTCGAGTTGCTTTTGTGATCTCTTTCTTCTTTCTACCCTTTGTAATTGATTAATTTTCTTTTCTAAGGAAATTTTTGTTTATGGTTTTTGGGTAAAGTTTATACAATGTTTTTTTTTTATTAACATGGTATTTCGGTCTTTTTTCGTATACTCATTTGAGAGAGTGTTTGGTTTTTTAAAATACTAAATATAAAAAATTTGCAAATATATATTTGAAATTTTTTAAAAATATATATACATATATATGGGTTCTACAAACTAACAGGACGGTGCCGTATCAATACCAATTATCTGTGTGTCTAGCCCCTGTTTCAAGGGTTCTACAGTAACACCCTACAGCCTCTCCCGAGGAGAATACTTTTCGGTCTCAGGAAAGGAGTGTGGGGTAAGAGTCCACGGAAGAGGAGTTGAGTATGTCATAAATTACTTTTTTGAGGTACGTTCTACACAGAAGACGTCCCAGAGGTTGATTGCCTTAGTTGCAGATGACTAGACGTTTGAAACTCACTTATCCTCCTTGCTCCCGGCCTTGAACTTGTGCTCCGGCTTGGACACCTCATACGGAAATTACCGTCGTCTAGCTTTGAAGAATTATCCAGCCTTGACATTTTGCACGCTAGAAAAATAGGAATCTAAAGGGGGCTCCGTGAGAGAATAGAGTTATATTTACATCGCACTATGAAGACTATTGGAGACGGGCCTCATAATTTTGAGCCACTGTCAAGTGACGAGGATGACACCTGAGCTGGCATCCCCTCTCCTAACTTCCACATCACACCAACGGGGGAGGGGTCTCTGATGAAACTGAAAGCGACTCGTATTGTTGACATTATAATTTTGAAGACATAAGGAATTACTGATTTTCCCGGTAAGACAAATGATGGATTAAATTCCCCTGCTGTCTTCCGGGCTGAACTTGCAACAAATAAGAAAACACAGGTAAGTTTATTTCAGATTTTTTTATTATTAAGAAATATGAAGGTACATTTGGAGAACACATCAACAATCCTGATCCGCAAAACCCTTTTAGGAATGGTTGGGGAAGGGGGCAAAACCAGTTCAAAGAAAAAACGTAAACAATATTATTTTCGTTAAAGCAAGTGGAAATGATAATTTAATGAAAAACAATAGGCGAAATGACCAAGTTCATGTCTGCCATGGTATGTGGAAATACGTACATCCTTAGCGAACACATTCCACTTCTGAAACCTTGATTCTGGCAATTCGGCTTTATTCATGCTCATTGAACTCTGCTTGAGTTATCATATGAGGCTTCGAATGTTTCTTTGATAAAGCTTAATTCATGCCTGTTTTACTTGTAGCTTGCTCGTGCCTGTTTTACATACCTGCCTCTTATAGTCTTTTAGACTACAACAGGGCATACCTTCTTAGCAACTGAAGAAGAGTTAACTGGTACAGAAAGCACGTCACTGTGAGGTACTGGCCTTATCGTAGAATAAAAACTGGAATACTGAACATGCATTTGCTTCTCAAAAGTTATACTTTTTGCTGCTGGAATCATGCAAAAATATCAATCTTCTAAATCATAGGTTCCCAACCTTTTTTGAACTGGCTAGTAAAAAAGGTTCTTTCTAACCTTTTCTAGTAAATATTTCGATACCACCCCTTTTCTAGTGAATATTTCGACACCGCCCCTCCCGCTCTAGAGAAATAAGAGTGTACATAATACATGGTGAGAACAAAAGTTATGTTTAAAAAAATATCCTATTACTAAAAGAACATATTTTTAATTTAACTTTTTTTCTAAAGCCCCAATATTTTTACTTACGAATCTGAAATATATATGGCTACAAATATATTTAAATGTGTAATATTATATATTTTAAAGATAGGTAGGATATTGTTGGAATTGAAACGCGCTACTGAATTTCTTCTTCATTTAAAAGAGTGGAATAAAAGTTTTACCTTACCTGTTATAAAGACAGGCAGGGGTTTTGATGATACGAAGTTATTCATAATAAACTATTGCTTTCAAAATAAATATAAATTGACAGTTTCAGCCTTTAAAGAATCACGTTAATCCCTGGGTAACATATTTAATTATATTTCTTGGATAACATACGTAATGAAATGCAGTGGACGAAACATGTTTCGTCCACTGCATTATGCTCATAGACAAAGTCCTACTGCTCATAGACAAAGACAACACGTGCACTACAGAAATTAAAATGCACTATATCATTCAATTTAATGTAGGTCTGAATGTAATGTAATCTTTAAGTTTTTCATCCACTTCCCAAACTACCGAAGTATGTGAATTTTCGTACATGTGATATAGAAATGATTTAAATACATACAATCAACGTAAGGTAAACAGTATAAAAGTTTACTTTTGTTAGTACATAATCAGCGTGTTTTTTAGTCTTTTTTGGTTAATCTGACCAAGCCCCTCCGTGCCATCTCAACGTCCCCTGATTTTCTCTGGGTCTTTTACCGCCCCCCTGAAAGCTTCAAACGC
Source organism: Trichonephila clavata (assembly GCA_019973975.1). NCBI lineage: Eukaryota > Metazoa > Arthropoda > Arachnida > Araneae > Nephilidae > Trichonephila > Trichonephila clavata. Next base: position 139,836 of record BMAO01032511.1, on the reverse strand, counting down.
CTACGTTGAGAACCTATGCTCCAAATGATCTCTAGCTTCCCTTGAGATAAATGGTTCGACTAAATGCATTGGAGTATTTTTTGTTTTATCCATTCTCGACGTTAGGTGGAACAGTACAAACAACAAAAATCTGGCATCCATAGCTTATCCTGATCGCCAGTTTCTCATCCAATATAATGCTTATAGAAAATTTTAATTAAAGAAATGATGTCTCTTGGGAGTAGTGCTTACAAATTCTCCACAAATATAACAAAAACTATCGGTAGATTTGACACTCGAGGCATTTAAAACGTGTTCATTCGTCAATTTATTAAATGATTTTGATCAAATATTTATTCCAAATAAATAAAATTATTCATCACATCGTAATGCCATGATGCCATCGTAGTGGTACTTACATTATACAATTCACTTACATGCTCATTTGTCCAATCACGACTTTTTCCATTTGTGACTCGCTAGCGACTTACCCTCTGGCCTGTGTAATTCAGATCGCAATAGAAATTAAAATAATGGAACCATTTTAAATTGATACAATTATTCTATCTGATATTGGGGGAAATTAATTTGTTTTACATTGGAAACTCGCAAAATTAGCAGTACCCTCGTAGAAATAAAGCCCTTTAAAAGCAATAAAATTACGTCATTTGATACACTTAGGCAGGAATATCTCAGAGAAATAAAAGACCAAGTTCCTTTTTATAAAAGAAGTTTCTAAATTCATGAATATATGGTTACTTAAATCTGTAAGAATTTCTCAAGAAAAACTTTTTTGTTTTTCAGTGTATTTTGCAAATCAAGCAATTTCAAAATTTTACATGCAATTTTAAATAAAATAAATCGGATATAAAAATCAAATATTTGTTATAAACAAAGATATTGCTCGTAGTTGAAAATTTAAGTTAAACGAAACTGCAGCAATGCTTACTCATGTTTGTATACTTCATTATTATCTATATCTTATCTCGTACTAAGTGTTCCAATAATTATCTCAGCTTTTACAAATAATCGGGTAATGGATTGTCATTCCAAATATGAGCTATATATATATATATATATATATATTAAGAAGTGGATCACGGTTATGTAATCAGAATCTATCTATGCTGAAAAAATGTTCTATAGTATGGAGATTAGGTGGAAAATAAATTGAAAATGTAATTTTGCCACAAAGGGGTTAAATTTTAGACAAAATGGAAAAAGTTTTAATTTGGGTTCGATGATTTTTAGACTCAAAATAAAATTATTTTTCTACAATATAAACAATCAAAAACGATTATTGTTGATAAGTTAGTAATGAAAATTACAATGTACATCATTGTAACATTTTACATCACAAGCTCTCTCTCCTAGCATCATTGAATCGTCTGATACAAACTTTTTTTTGTCTTTCGCTGTATGGTGCATTGTAACTTCTCAGTAGGGTTTTTTAAAAATTTAATACTAAAGAAGCTGTTAAAAATGTATCTTCTGTTTTTTCTTGTAAATTGTTAGTAGATGTCCTCTCATAGTAATAAATGTTAAAAAATACTAAAATAGTTTTTTTCTTTAATAAAAAATTACTTTTACCTTTGACCATAAAAAAAGCTTCAGTACCTGAAATTCATTCCCTGTATGGCAGTAATTAAAAATAAAATTTTTTGAATTTTATTTTTCTCATCTATATACCAGAGAACATCTTTTCGCATAGATAGATTTTAAATTTCTGGAAAAAAAACCTTTTAGTTCACCCTAATATGTATGTGTATCTATATATATATATATATATATATATAATATATATTATATATATATATATGTATACTGTTTTTCTTCAGAATATCCCGATTTGAATGTTCTTAACATAAGAAATGAGAGAAAAAAAATCCAGAATTAAGATGAACATCTAGGTTTAAAATCTATTTGCAATTTTTTATTTTCTATAATTTCTTTAATTCTCATTTACAGGGGGAAGACCTCTCCAGGGTTTGGTTACGTTTAATAAAATAATAAATAATCTTACGATGGATAAAAAGATTCTTCCCTATCGGGAGTCTAAATTAACTTCGATATTGAAAGGTAAATACATATATAACTGTATTTTGATTTTATATTGCTTCACAGTTTGTGCCATTCGCAGTATTAATAAACTATGAATTTCTCTGAACAGAAACTCTTGGTGGCAATTGTATTACAGTTCTCATCGTGTGTGTTTCCAACGTATATGGAAAGACCGAGAGTTCAGTCGAACCTATAAGAATTTCATCAACAGCTAGGAGGGTTATTAACAAGCCTATTATAAATGCACTAAATCCCGAAGAACAAAGAAGGTTCATTGAAAGAGAGGTATTTATAAGAAAGCTTTCTATGTACATAATGTTTTATAAAAGAGAGTCTTTTGTATCTAGGTCAGTTTCACACGAAGCAATTTTGTGCCAGTCGACTTGTTTTCTGTTACTACTCCACTCGTGTAGAGGGAAGAGAATTCCTTTCACATCCGGTCACAAAGTTGAATGAAAAGGGCGCTCCGTAGCGAAGTTCACAATCTCGGGACGGTAATTCAGTCCAAAGAAGCAATAAAAAGCTTTATCGATGTCATGTGTCAAAAGAGTAGCTTCTACAACATCATTTTAGTTTAGTCAAATTGTAAGATGAAAGGAGAACGTGGGTTTTCAGAGTTTTGCAGCAGTAAGTGTCAGTTGACCAAGTGTGAAGGGATCCAGGCTATTTCTATTCAAAACTAACTCCCAACTATCTGCCTTTTCTGTTATGAGAGACACAAGTTGACTCGAGTGAAAGAGTCCTTATTCTATAATATAAATCCCATTAAATTTTTTTAAAAAATCAGATATTTTAAAAACTAGAGTATATAAATGTATGTAAAATAGTATATAAAAGAAATTTTATGTACTATTTTACAATATGTATTCTCTCTAATGAAAAGTTAAAAAGCTATATAAAATATAGCATATCTATGATGGGAAAGGCTGCTATCTCCTGCTCTATGGAGTAATACTGGTATGGACTGAGTATTTCTTCTATATATCAATATTTTGAGATATCATCACAGCAAAAAGTAAAGTTCGGATGATTTGATTGTCTCGGAGGTCATTCATGTTTGCTACGTCTGTTGAACTGGCCAGCGGTGACAAATGTTGACCTTAGTAACTCTATCACTAGGCGCACCATGGACAGTGGAGCACCAACATGTACGAAAATGGCCGTGTTTAGTTCATTGCATTCCTGGAAGTTAGAAAGGATAGCGATACGTAAGAAATCGTAATACAGTGCAGCCATTATGGAGCAAATTTTTAGGTTCGTAGCACAACTCTCTTTAAAAAGAAAGGATTTATCATGAACTATGAGGTAAATCTACAACGTGCAGGGACATATCTGACTATAACGGCGTCTCTCTCAGCGCACTTTTTGATGGAATCCTGAATGCTATTAACTCCCCCCCCCTTCTAGAGAGGAATGTGTTTCACCCACTAATAAAATTTTTAGATATCAAATTACGATCGGAACCGTGATTTCGAAAAAGCACATAAATTAAATTTTTTTTGATATTTATTGAAACCTAAATTAGTATAAATATATATATATGTATAATTTTTTTGAAGATATCATTAATCTGAATTTACTTTGAATGCAATTTTTTGCAAAAAATGAAGAAAAAATGACATTGCGAATAACAATATGTCCTATCATCTTCTAATGTCGCAAACTTGAACTAATTTTTTTACATCATACAAAATTTCGTTTCACGGTGAATGTAAATCTTCAAACTGCATATTTCTCATTTTTAATCGCATTTTTCTTTCGTGGCGAACTTTTGAAACGTCCTCTTTGCAAAGAAGCAAATGAATTAGAGACTAATATTGCGCAGTGGGAGGCTATGTAAGTAGAAAACAAATGACTTCAGCAGTAATCCAACTCTATATGGAGTCATGAGAAAGGAACAGTAACATTCATTTGTGTGTAGTACAGGTAAGATGAAAGACCTAAGCACGTTTGATAGTGGACAAATTGTCAGGTGTTAATGAATGGATTATTTTATTTCGGAAGAATTACAGGTACTGATACTTTAGAAAATTACTGTGTCATAGGTACATCAATTCCAGGTGTAATTGAGTGCATGGACTCCTGCATACCTATCTCTGCAAGGGTCCACTGCCTTGAACAACGAAGTAAGCATTAGCAGAACCATCGTCATGTAGCTAATATTGTGTAGAAAGTAGATGCCACAGCGAGCTAGATATCGCTGGACAGTTTAACTCTACTGTCCAAACAAATACTTGCAGCCACACCATCCAGAATAATTTTCTCGATATGAGATGCAGAAACTATCGTTCTGTGATGTCCTCTCTTTTGAATGTGTATTACAGAGAAAAAATATTATCACGGATACGGGAACTTTGAACTGGATCTAGACACATTAAAAACTGTTGTCTGGACTGATGAGTTCAGAGTCATGTTGGTATACGACTTCGTGGCAGGACAAGAAAACATCTCAAGTCCCATGACGGATCTTTCTTGCTATCATGAGGCATGCACCATGCGCACCATGTCATAAGGGCTGAATTCGGTTTGAGGAACATTCTTCTGAATTTCGCATCATGTTTTGACTTCTCAATTCATCTGACATGAATACCAATCGAACCCTTGGGGCTCCACCCTTCGAAAACTAAATTCATGGTGCCACACTACCATTTAGTAATATGCGGAAATTAAAGGATCAGTTGTTGTTTGTCTCATGCCAGATACCACAGATCAGGTACCAGAGACCCTACTTGAATTTTGTTGAGTTTATTACTCAATAGATTTCGCAGCTTTGAGGGAGAAAGGTGGTCTTATATGTTATTAAACAGGTGATCATATTGTAATATGGCTCTTATATATATATATATATATATATAACTTTCTCAGAGAGTGAACTAAGAATTCAAATTCTCTTCAGAATAGGAAATAAGTTTCACTGTGTCAACTAATCAGAATATTATTCTTTCTGTCTCCCAAATTCTTGCTATAAAGCCATGACATTTAATCTTTTCATGATAACTTAGTTTTTAATTCAGAAATTCATGACTAATTAGTTTTTCTCTTACATTGTATACTATTAGTTATGATGAAAAGATGGAAGAGGGGTACGTTAAAACTCCGTAAGAAACGTTTTTGTCTTAAGAATAAGCCATTTCAATCTTTCTTGTTATTCTTGTGAAGGTAAATTTAATACACTTTTAACTGGTGGAGAAAACTACACTTCATTTTAATATAAATATTTTTCTTAAAAAATGTGTAGGCAGAGAATAATGAAAGAAGACAGGAAGCGGAAAGAAATGCCAACAAGAGGAAAAATAAGGTGAGTATTGCCTCCCCCTCCCTCTTTTTTGTATATCATATATTAACTTAAAAGATAAGCAATTTTTACGTTATATATATATATTCCAGTTACTATTAAAAACATTAAATAACATAAGAATTTTTTGCAGTAAATAAAAGGTGCATTCGAAAAAATCTTATTTGAAAAGGTTTGTAACCTGTTATACTCTGGTGTCTAAAACTAAGTTAAATAATATAAAAAATGTAATACCTAAAAAAAAATTAGTTTAACGGTAAGGAATTTGGTACACAATATATATATCAGATCAAGAGGTAGATATTAGTAATAAAAAACATAGGAACTAAGAGATGGACAGTATGCAAATGAGAGAAGCATTAGTCAATGCAGTGCATCACAATTCTAGATTGGTCGAACTGATAAGAGGTGTTGCCACCTCGTAAAGCTTTAAAAGAAAGGTACCAATCATCGCTTTGCCCATGTCGCTCATTACTGTTTCTATATCAGTGAAGTCAAGATTAATAAATAAGCCCTGGCATTACCATCAAGTCAGGGACTCCTCTAATGCCAAAATGCAGAACATTATCACGATCAGAAAATGTAGTTTTTTGGGTCCTCTTATTGTTAATGAGAGTGTTCATCAGATATTGTGCACAGTAATTTCCATTCTTCAAAAAGAGATGATTTTAACGCCTGAAAGATCCTCGGAGGGAATTGGCAATAAGCAATAATTCTTCCTAGAGCATCTCAAAAGTTCTTCATATGATTGAGGTTCAGAAACCTCGCGCGTCATACCATACGATGAATATCGTCTTCCTCCAGATAATCATTGACAAATACAGTTTTGTGTAATCGGGCATTATTGCCCATAAAAGCAAATTGGGTTAGGACAGCTCCATAGGTAAGCCATGCCTATGGTTTGTGAATCTTATCTTTATAGCGCAATGTTGTACTGTACCATCAGGGAAGATATTCAGTGGTATATGTTATTCAAAATGATTCCTCCCTATACAAGAATGCCCCTGCTAACAAAGTGGTGGATTTCTCTGATATTTACAGGATGATAGCTTCAACTAGGCTCTCTTTAGTTGAAAACCTTTCGGGAATCACTTTGTGTGCAGAATTTGGATGGAACCCATTTTACTCTGTCCAAGAGTAGTGTTCCTGGTTCTATAGAATTGTGAAATTTTATGAGTGGAACACCCATTGGTTGTCTTGCGTAAAGAGTCCACTCAGTTAGCCGTCTGTCGGAGCCAAATTCGTTTTTGAAAGTGATAACTCATGGCTACACAGAACTGCACTTGTCTGTGATTATCTGGAAAAAGAGGATATTCATAGTATGATGTGGCTAAGGATTACAATCTTATAGAAAACATTTGGGATGTAGTAGAAGAAATCTGCACGCCACCCTTCTAGGCCCTTCCGACAGTAAAAACTAATTTAAAATAGTCCCTTTTTGGAGGAATGGGAGTTACTACCACAATAGCTGATCAACATTCTCATTAACAATATAAGAACTCGTTTCGACGCTTGTAAAGATGCACAAGGCCATACCCTTCATCAATCCAACCAATCTAGCATTGTGATGCTGTATCTTTTGAGCAATACATTTCGCCCTATAATGAACTGCGTTTTTAGCGCGTTTTTCCCGTAGTGGAACAAAAGCGCTATTAGGACGCAAATTTCGTCTTCGTTCCATATTTTGTACCTTTTTCTCAGCCAATAAGCAACCAATTGACCTCGGGTTTTCGGCATTTGTGCCCTAGATGAGCCGAATCATATTTAAATTTTCCCATAGTTTTCCCGAATTTTCCTACAAATTTTCCTGAATTTCGTTAGTTTATAACAAAATTTTCTCAAATTTTACCTAGTAAATTTATTGTTTGCAAAAAGTTTTTTTAAAAAATCTACCTGCATTTTGGAGGAAATCTTCACAAAAATGAGGAAATCTTCACAAAAAGAGTTCAGAAAACAAGTATAAAAGGCTCTGATTTTACTTTTTAAATTTAATAATACAACATGTGAAAAACGTGCTAAAATTACTTGGCCATGCCAATGATTGATATCTTGTTTTTTTATTTCAATTATCTGCTTCACGATCTGATACATATTCTGTACCTATTTCGTTGCATTAAACTCTTTTTTTTCTTGAGTTATTGCATTTTTAATGCTCGTAATCGGAAATTTGGACATCAGTGTAATTCAGTATTAATTTATGACGAATGAACTTTTCGGTATTAATATTATTTTTAGCAGAATACTTAATAGACGTCAGGATAAGCAATAAGTTATTTTAACTTATATTAGCATCTAATAAAAAAAATATAAACCAGCATATTTTTCTTAATTTGCCTGATGTCTGAATCGCATTTCTCAATTGTTTGTCAAAAAGCTATTTTTAATTGATATGCCTTACTAAAATAAAAAATATGCATTGATGACTATTATATGCTTATTTACTGATGCGTTATTGTTAGAGGTAACTATTTCTATTTAAAATGGTTCAATTTTTTAATAATAATTTTCTTTTTACCTATTTTTTCCTCCATTACAAGTATATTGTTTTCGAGTTAATTTAATTTATCTCAGTTATAGTTACGAAAAAAATTATCTTCCCATTTTGTTTGATACATTTTAAAATAAAATGAATCAAATTTCTTTAGATAAATATTGTAACCATGCATTATTTCCAAATTTTGCTAAAAACCATCCTTTCAACCCAGAATATATCAATGCAATTATGTAATATGCGATTCATTTGCAGTGTGCGAGTACTCGCTTTTCAGATTATTGAAACAGAAGAAATATAAAATTCTTTAAGTTTGAATTATATGATAAAATACCTGAAATTTATAGTTTAATCATTTTAACAATTCTCAAATTCTTAAAGTAATTTTAACACGAAGAAATATAAAATCTTTCACCACATAGTATTTCGTTTTTACAAAACGAAGCTTAAAAACTATTGTATGGATTAAAAATATTCTAGTTATTATTATTTATAATTGAAATTAATTTATGAAGTTTAAAATAATTATTTTTCCTGAAATATAGAAGCGCGCAACTAATCTAATCAGCAGAAAGGGAAAACTAAAAATCGACAAATCCGAGATTGATGATCCGAAGACCTTACTGCAATTGTGGGTTTGAACTACATTTTTTTCCCTTTTGCTGATTCTGATATCTATTGCTAGCCATTTATAGAAAAAGCAAATACAATTTAATTAACTTTTAAGAAATGGATTATAACTACTAATAATATTATTTTAAGTTATCACTTTTTCTTGAATTGTATTTGTTGTTATTTCCTTTTAAAATTGTAATTTATATTAAATAATGAATAGTTAAATTTACTCTCTCTCTCTTTGTTTATTTTATCTCTCCCCTTTCCTCATATTTCTTAATAATTATCATTTGATTTTTTATTGCAGTAGTAGTTTTACAAAATAAATAAATTAATAGTGAAAAAAATGAATTTAATAACTCATTTTATTTGTTTATCTCTGTATATTTATCAATATTTAAACAAAATTAAAATGCACTTTAATAATTGAATTTGCAACGAGAAATATTTAAGTTATTTACTGTGATAATGCTTTAAAATGAAACAAGAGGCTATTCTAATAATTTCAAGGTATGAAGAACAAGAGCGCGAAGAAGCTCGAATGAAGAGATCCCAAAGAAATGAAGATCAAGGAAAAACGCTAAGAGGGGTAAAAATAACATTTCCTTATTGATGTCTTATGTCAATTTTTTAGATACATTTTGCAACTATTTAGGTATAGACTGTATATCTCTTGGCTATCCAAAATTATCTTTATTTCGATTCTGATGATCATTTGAAACGGAGGTATTAAAAGCCTTTGAAGAAAACTAGAATTTAAAAATAAGGTTGCCTTCCCGTCTTATCTCAGAGCAGATCAAAATATATTTTGAGATAAAAAAAATATATTAATATTAAAATTAGTGCATTTGGATAAAATATGTACATCCATTTAGTACCCATTCCATTAAATTGTAAAAAAAAGTCTTATAGATACGCTGCTTTCACTTTAACAGGTAAGGTTAAACATCAATTTAGCATTGAACTATACGAGACTAGGTTATTGTTTTGCAGTTGATCGTCTTTCAAATGTAGGAAAGGTCTAAGCCATCAAAAGGTAGGATTTTTTGGAGTAAATTGTTATTTACTCTGAAACTCTCTTGAAAATTAAGTTGTTGTTCTTCTAACAAAAAACAATTAACACACCTCACGTATAAAATCACAAAAGCACAAATTCAAAAATCCTACAAATGCTGAACACAGAAGCATTCTAGTCCATAATCCCAATCTCGATTAAGGCGAATTAAACACACAATCGCTGTCAAATTCTTGACTTTACTATTGCTTCCCTGCATTGTCCTTATATAGACTGGGAAAAACTTTCGTGGAGCTTCTAAAAGTGCTTCGTCAAATTAGTACTCTAGAACAGCGCTTCTTAAACCCGTGGCACACCCTTTATGTATCACGGTGACACCACGGACCGCCAAGATTTTTAACATTCCTCCCTGATTTAATATTCTTGATCAAAATGCAAGTTCTAGTAAAGTTTCTTCATTGGGACAAATCTAGTCTAGTATAGCACATCTTTCAATTTTTCTACGAGACATTTCAGCGTCCGTAAAAGAGGGAATTCTCAAGGTTACATGAAGAGATTCCACCGACCACAGTTTAAGAGCCACTGCTCTAGAACCTTCTAGATTTTCTTGGAGATATCTATTGTTTCTGCTAAATTTGGCGATATGCGTCAATCAAGTTAGTTTCGCGATCATTCCCATTCATCCAATATACCAAAAGAGTATCCTTTCTTGTCTTGCAAACGATCCTTCCCGCCGCAGTACTCTTTCGACAGTGAAGAGAACTTTCAGAAAACAGTCCAAACTTTACGCGTAATAATATTTTATATAGAAAGGAGCAAATTGCCGCCCATCCGGTATAGTGGTTAGTGACACTGGCTGCGGTACCGTAGGGCCTGGGTTCAAATCCCGAAGAAGGCATGGATGTTTGTGTTGTAATCCTACCTTCTTTACTTTGTGTTCTAAGCCCCCGTGTGGTGCACAGGGATTATGAATGTTCCCAGTTAAAGGGGAAAAAAAGGAATAGATTGAGATTCTAACGGAAGTGAGTGCTATAAAAATTGTTCTGCTCCTTACAGAATGGTGAGGTGAGATGTTATATTAATATTGGGCATTCTTTTTAGCCGGAAAAAATGTGATTCAAGTTCTTTTTTTTTAATGTAGGGAGGAAAGCCTTAAATTAACAGAAGAGACATTTATATGTTAATATCAGATGCATATATTCAATTTTTTCAATGAATAAATAAAAGGATTAAGTAAATTATAAATTTGGAGAAATATAAATCATTTGGTAGGACCATTCTCATACAAATACATTAATTAAAATTTTAAAGGAATTATCTCGAAATATACGTAAAACATCGAAATTTGAAAATGGAATTCAAATATTTATTTCCAAATCATACCGAAGTTTTACCAGCTGATTGTAAAGAAATATCGTATTCTCGTTCTTGAACTGAAAACATTTTCGTAGTGATGCTATTTTCTCATTGATAGTCTAATGTTTTTTTTAAATAACATATTAAGTATGTTTCAACCAGGCATTAATTGTTCAAAATATAAAAACGAGATATTCCAGCATATTTTATTTTTTAAAAAAATACCTCGTTATTTTAAAAAATAAAATAAAAATAAATATCTAGTTAGTTATGATTATACTAGAAAAAAGTACAGAGAAATCTGGTTATGAAATTTTTTTCGCTAAATTATTTTTTATCCGGTAAATTTGAATTCCAAAAAGAAATTCAAAGAAACCTCAATAAATTTACTTTTGAAAATAAAATTATAGAATGTTATCTCTAAGAATTTAGGAAAAAGAAGTTAGTGTTGGCTTAAACTAAGTTGAACAGTATTATTAAAGTTGTTTTAATTTCCGATTGTGAAAACAAATATTTCTAAATTGCTCTAAAATCTTGAAATATTATACATAAATTCCATTAAATGTCTTTCACACTTCTTTGTGTATTTATAATTTTCAAATTTACAATTTTTAGTTCCGATAATGAAATATACTTGAAACTTATGTTTTACCGTATTAAATTTAATCATTTATTCATATTAAATCTCTAAAGACATTTTCGTGTTAGATCATACTTAAAAAAAGCTTAAAAAATGATAATATGATGTATTTACAGAAATGTTATAAAATTTCTTGACTTGTAAGGTTTCTTAGACGTTTTTCTAGTGATTTTTTATAAAAAAATATAAAACAAAATAAAATAAATTATCACTTTTATGAAATAATACACATAGTTCTCCACTTTCTTATTAACTGAAAAAAAATCAAAATTTTTGTTAGCTTCAAAAATAAATAGAATGTCTTCAAAACATTTAAAAAAAAAAAAAGGCTTTTACTTCATTTAAGAGCATACATTTTTAAGGTTTATACAAATTTTACAAACTACTCTCAGGTATATGTATAAGTTATACTTGCGTTTTTTTCCGGATTAATAAGTAAATAAACTTAAAGGGAGCGCAGGAGACAAAAAAGTTGATTTACCAAAAAAATGATAAAAAAATCATTAAAATGACAGTTATCTGTCGTGAATATTTTAATGCATTCGAATCGAAATACTTTGATGTTTTTTCTGTGATAAGGGACATCCTACCGTATACAGAGGTTCTTAATTATGTTTTATTTTTCTCAAAATATTTTCTTAGCCCAACATGCTTGTTGCATTTCAAATTTTCTAGAAATACACAATATCTTAAGATCGTACTTTTATTTGCGTAGTTAAAGAAAAAAATATGACCTTTTGATTACGTCTTGAGTGTATGCTAACTGATATAAAAATTCTATGACTGAAAAGTATTTGGAGTGTCTTTTCTTTCAAAGAAAAACTGCACTTCAAAATTCAATAATTTTTTCGTCTCTATTAAAGATTCTATTCAAAACTCCTCATGTGAAATTCTTTATTTTTACAGACTAGTGAGCAAAACATAAGCAAATTTTCAGATTATGTCGTGATTCCAAAAAGAAAAATAATAATGTTCACTACAGAGGCCGTACCTGTCATTTGGACCTGTCTTGAAACTACTCTTTTGTCAATTCCCAACTCTTGTGCAACACTCGTCAAACTAGGCCCCTCTTCAAGCTTGCCGATTGTTTTACGATAAGTAACGACACGAAAGATATGAACGTCCGACTTCACTTTCACTTACAGGAAATACCTGAAATGTGTTCTTTCTTTGCCTTGTCTCTGAGTACGCGCATTTCACGCGTTTACATATCGTAACGTCCCCTTTGATGTCAGAGTGCTGATATTTGCACATGCATCGACTTTCTACTGCACTTTCATTATAGTGTACTGATCGAAAAGGCCCTTTTCAATAATTTCATTCATTTGAAAAATACATTCGTTGCTTAAGTTTTGCACGCTAGTGTGTTTAAATACAAGTCAAAATTTTTAAGAAAGCTCTATGTTAAATTTTAATTCACAAAGGACAGTTTTTCAATTTGCACGAAAAAAATGGTGGAAAAGTTTAACGTTATAAAACATTAAGATTTTTTTTTTGTACTGAAGCTTACACACATCAAGCAAAAAACTAGATTAATATTTTTGAGTAACATTCCCTCTAACTCATTAACGCACCATTACCACTTAATAATCAAATAATCAGTTTTTTTACCACAATTATTTAAAAAAAATTAATACATCAACGAACATTTCAGATTCTTTAAAAAAATTCAAATAAATTCAATACAATAACATAAAATTCAAGATGGCACTTGTTAATTTGAAGGAATCGCATTAACCAATTTCTCAAACTGAACTTAACTCAGTTGAATTCGTTTAGGAAATTCACTCTAGTATAATCACAACAATCATTAAAAATAAGAAAGAAATTTGAAGTAAACCGCTTAAAAAATCTTTTTTTAATTGATCTTCAAAAACAGGATTACAGGGTAAAAAGGAAGAATTTTTATCCTTGTTTAAAATTTAAAAGAAAAATGACATACTGATATATACCATGTGACTCATAAATTTTGCAGGGTGATGATGCCGTTGCTGGACCAAGTTGTTCCGGGGATGCGACTTTCCGTTCTATTTCCGAGGAGCGTGAAATTGATTACTTATATGTGCCGGGAGCTTCAAGTGAATCCACCCCAGAGCAAATAGACGAAGATTACGAAGATGACGATCCACATGGTACAATAATTTTTCTAAAATAAACCACTATTTTGTTACTAATTTGAATGTTTTGAATTTCTGATGTTATGAATATAGCGGTAGATTCAGTATTTTATGATGCTAAGATTACTAAGAGAAGGCATGCATGGACCTATTAAGTCTATGGTTCACTTAGATTACCCCTGATTTGAGAGAAGGTTGTGAAAAAAAAAGACAGGGAAAGTTAAAATCATGTATTTGTTGTGTATGTACTTTTCCATTAACACGATGTGGTACGTCGCTAAGAATGAAAATATGAAATGAGATCAAAAGAAAGTTTGAAAAAAAAATTATTGCAAATTCCTTTCAGAACTGCCAATTTTCTTTTACAAGGTTTCAGATGAACATATATCTTCCTCTAATTCGATTATTCATTAAGTGGTGTTGTGTCTGATTTGCATATGCTGTTCAGACAATGCCTGACTCCAGACAAATAAAACTAACTACATTGAAAAAAGAGAATACCTTCAAATCATGGTTTTTCCCCTAATCTTTTTTTCTCTCCCATCAAGACTGCTGTAGAAGAGTTTTGTTTGAATCAAATTCGGGATTATTGAGGGTGATATGGGGAACAAATTTTCTGTTTATCAACCATTCCTTTATCCTGAATTCTTCTGATGTGGTAGCTTCTTTATCGTTTGGTAAGCGGCTGCGGTAGCCTAGGGGTTATGGTTATGAATTCGCAGCCGGCATTTCACGAGTTCGAGTCCTGGTGCCATTGAAGACTCGTCGTGTATAAAGTGCTGAAACACGTTAAATCTGCCTACCTCAAACTTCACTCGTTGTGGTTTGGAGAAGGGGTGCCAGCTCAGGTGTCGTTCTCACTTGATTGAGGTTCAAAATTACGAAGTCCGTTGCAGTTGCCCGTTGTTTTACAGTGAAACACTTCATATAACCCTCCCTCATCATTTAGTAAATTGCCAAACTGTGCAATTCCTTTCATCAGTGGGTTTATTCGCTAAAAATACCACAAAATAAATGTAAATAGAGATCATGATATGAGCAAGATACGTATTTAGGGCAGCTGTTGGCCTTCTTTGGGCCTGTTGTGTTTAATTTTTAAGCTGTTCTAATGCTAAGATACTTTAGAAGCAACTTATCTACTGTTAGAGTGAAACAAATGGAAAAAATGATAATAAAATAAAGTAACCGAAGCATTAATTTGATGCAGAATATTGTATTAATTTAATTAATTCAGTGTTTTGTTCACACAATTTGTGTTACATCTACATTCAAAATTAATCTCAAAACTGTTTCAGTTCAACTACTCGTTTGGTCAATTTATGTACATTTATCTCCAAAAAATTCCTTTGTTGATATGTACATTCTGACAATGAGATGTACGAGTATAATGAGTTAAAAAGGACTTTGGATTGTTCTATGAACACTTACCGTTCTTTTAATTTTGTTCTAAAATAATATAATTTATAAGGATGCCTCAATTTCATTCAGACATTCAGAAAAAAAAAAACAGGAAATAAAGAAACTGTGCATCTGCATAGAGAATATCTGAGTTGTTTTACAATAAAAGTTTCCTTTGGTGTATTTTAATTTAACTTTAGATTTTAAAAATTTGGATAAGTTTACGTATATATATATATATATATATATATATTTCAGGATATTACCAAACGTACGGAAGGAGACAACATAGAAAACAAGAAGAGGTCGAAGAGGTCAAAACAGAAGAATAATTTAGGATACAACACAGTTGAAAAAGAGATCCAATATAATTGCTATATTATGCACTATTAGGATCTTAATATATATTATACACTGTGATTTATTTACGTATTTTTAATATACTTATATCTCTTTATTTCATATATCTTATGTTATGTACTTAACTACACTGCTATATTTTGATCTATTAACTTTTTATTATATATTATACTGTATAATTTATTTCGTATTTTTGATAATATCATGTGCTACTACTTTTTATTTCACTTATCTTATATTATGCACTATTAACTACTTTGCTATATTATACGTGCTACTAAAATTTTATTATAAATTTAACTATGTGATTTGTTTACGTATTTCTGATATTATCATGTATTAAAACTTTATAAGACAAAACGATAAGAAGGGTTAGGGTCTATTTTTTGATATTCCTTCACTTTTTTATGTCATGGAGGTTTTTATACATTTTTGTAATATTGACAATTTTTTACTTTGTATACTATTGTAAAATAAAATACTTTTAAAAAGAACTGTAGTGTTTCTTACATTCTTTTCGTATGAATTACATATTTGATGTATTCATAAAAAGACCTTGAATCCTGACGTTTAGAATTAGTCTTTTTATAAAATGATATACATGCCATTTTACACACTTGTTTATTATTTTTTTTTCTTTGGTAACTTCTTTTGATAGATATAATTTTTAAGACAATAATTTAAAACTAAAAGGCAGTTATAATTTTAAACTGTTAAGGAATTAATATCCCCTCTCTTACTGCTGTTGTTGTGTGTACCTAGAGTTCTTTAACACTTCAAGTTTACACATATGTCTCTACACTTTAATTCAGACTTATAAAGAAGACAAGGGATGATGTATATGAAACAAACAAGCAGAAGAAGATTCACCAACGAATCGTCATTTAGTAGTTGCTTTGCAAAAAAATAGCAACACGTGATAACTTTTACTGCAAACTACATTTCAAGCAAATTAGAAATTTATACATAACGAGCAATAAATGAACAAATTAAATGTGCAATATTAGACACATGGAATGTTTTCATAAAGCTCATATTTTCTTTAAATCTGACCTCGTTTTAATATTAAGCTAAAAAATTTAGTTTAAAGTAAAATATATTTCTTTTAATTCTACGAAGTATTTTATTGTCTTAATAGGATGATCTTGCTTTAAAGATACGTAGGGATCTTTTGAACATTCCTTTCATTTAAAATTCGTTCGAAATCGGATGAAGAAGATTTTACGAGAATTTATTGTAGCATGCACCAGAAAAGTACAAACAAAAGCTAACATATTACAAGAGAAAGACTTTCGAAAAACTTCTAAGTATTTTCGCCAAATTTGGCGATGAGTTTGTCTCAAGACCATTCCCATTCACATTAAATACCAAAAGAGTATCCTTTCTTGCGTTTAAGCTGATCTTTCCAGTCCCAGTACTCTTTCAGCAAAGAAGAGAACTTTCAGAGAATACTCCAAATAATTTCCGTAATAATATTTTATACAGAAAGAAATAGATTAATTCAAATAAAAGTGACTAATATTAAAATTGAGCTGCTCACTACAGAATGATGAGGTAAGATGTTATGTTAATATTGTCATTTTTTAAAAAAAAAAACGTACTTCATGTTTTATTCTTTAACTTAGGGAATGACAGTCTTAAATTAACAGAAGGGACATATTTACCTGTTAATACCAGAAATTCAATAACATTTATAATTTTCCTGATGCCCATTATTCACATTTTTCCAAGGAATAAATAAAAAAATAAGTACATTATAAATTTAGAGAACTGTAAATCATTTGGTAGGACCATTTCTTATAAAATACATTAATTAAAATTTAAAATGCAATTATTTCGAAATATATTTATTCGTAAAGCATCTCAAAATTTGAAATGTGAACTCAAACAGCTAATTTCAAACCCAATTGAAATTTTACCAACTTATTGTAAGGAGATCTTATTATCTTTTAATAGGAAAATTTCGTTTTAAATCTACAAAATGGTTTTTCGAGCATTCTTTTTTAAAAAATTCATTCGAATTCGAAAGCAAGTTTCACGAGAATTTGTTGTAATATACACTTGAATAGTGCAAACAAATTTTAATATATTAAAAGAGATGAAACCATAGTTTTAATGTGAGTAACTCAATCACAAATCAAAAGCACAATCGTCATTGAAAGACCAAAAATAGACGCCAGTTTAGGAAAACGGAAAGAAACATAAAAATTACAGGAACAATGTTCTTAATAAACAAAATTCTTGCAAGAGATAAAGGTAGAAATATCAAGTTCTTTGTGGATTTTATTTAGTTTATCAAAATACAATATTACTTCGAGAGAAAAAAATGCTTGCTATGCAGAAAGAAAAGTTTCAACTAAAACAATTTTCTTTACTTCAAAATCAATTTAATTATAAATAATTATAACTAAAATTCTGTGAGTTAATTATTTCGATTCTGATGACTATTTTTTTTTTTAGAAATGGAGGTAATAAGAGCTTTTTAAACGAACGAAAACTATAATTAAATAATATGTTTGTCCTCCGTCGTATCTCAGAGCATATCTTCAATATCGAAACAGATTTTATAGAGATAAAACATATTTGAGATAGAAAAAAAATATTTCCCTGTATTAAAATAAATTCGTTTGGTAAAAACATGTGCGTATCCATTTACCAAACTGCATTCATTACATTTTGAAAGGTCTTATAGAGACACGCAGCTTTTACTATAACAGGAAAGGTTAAACATCAATTAAGCATTAGAATGTACAAGAAAAGGTTACATGCATATATTGTTTTGCATTTGTTTGTATTTCAATTGTAGAAAAGGTCCAAGCCATTAGCAGGTAGGTTCTTTCGATGTAAATGGCAATTTACTCTGAAAATCTTTAAAATACAGTGGATCTTCTTCTAACAAAAAACAATTAACACGCCCCGCGTGCAAAATCATAAAAGCACAAATTCAAAAATCTTCTAAATACTTAACACAACAGCATTCAAATCCGTAATCACAATTTCGACTAAGGAGAATTAAACAAAATAACTGTCAAATACTTGACTCTGCCTCCCTGTATCGTCCTTATATAGACTGGGAAGGACGTTCTTACAGTTACTAAAATTTTTCGTCAAACAAGTACTCTAAAACCTTCTGGATTTGCTTAGAGTTATCTATTGTTTTTGGTGATATGGAGAGATCAAGTTTGTCTCTAAGATCATGAGTATCCTTTCTTTCCTTACAAAGGATCTTTCCGGCCACATCACCTTTCGGCAGAGAAGAGCACTTTCAGAGAATACAGTTCAAATATATTTTCCGTAATAATATTTTATATAGAAAGAAATGTGGATTGATTCAAAAGGAAGTGAGTAAAATATAAAAATTATGTTGCTCTCTACAGAATGGTGACTTAAGATGTTACGTTAACATTGGACATTTTTAGCCTGAAAAAATGTTCATCTTCAGTTAGGAAACACAGAAAGAAGTAGATTAATTCAAATGGAAGTAACTAATATTAAAATTGAGCTGCTCTCTACAGAATGGTGAGGTAAGATGTTATGTTAATATTGTCATTTTTTTTTTAAAAAAACGTACTTCATGTTTTATTCTTTAACTTAGGGAATGACAGTCTTAAATTAACAGAAGGGACATTTACCTGTTAATACCAGAAACTCAAAGTAGTAATAATTTTTCTGATGCATAGTGTGTATTCGCATTTTTCCGATGAATAAATAAAAAAAATAAGTAAATTACAAATCTGAAGAACTGTAAATCATTTGATAAGACTATTTCTCATACGAATATATTAATTAAAATTTTAAAAACGATGATTCTCTGTGAGTTAATTAAACTGATTTATTTCATTATAATTAAAAATGAACAATCAAAGAATATACTGCAATAAAAATAAATGACAAAATTTTTCATGTTAATTAACAAAAAGTGCTCAAAGAATTTGAAATCAGCTGCTACATTTGTGAAATAAAGTAAATAGCTATGCAAATTGTTTAAAAGATAGAAGTGTTTTTAACGCAAAGTGTGTTTTTAAATATCCTGCTTCTGTATTGGACCCAGTTGTGGAGAACACTGTTTTAATCTAATTGAACATGATGATAAAATCTTCACGAAAACTATTTCTGTCAAATTTATCATACATTAAGAAGAATGACATTGTTTTAAATTTATATTGTTTTGAAGAATAATAAATTATTTACATTATTTTTAGTATAAGTTAGTGCTTCAAAAACAATTAGAGAAACTTTTACTATCAAATACTAAAAAAGTATGATGATTTTCTAAAAAGTAATTTTTTTGGAAAGGCTTAAATATTTTTGAAAGTTTCTCCTCTTTTAAAAAGAAATATATTTTAGAGCACTCACAAAAATTGAAAATACATATTAATTTTAAAAAGAAATTTACAATAAAAAAATTATATTCATTACTTTAACAATCTCGTACACCCTTAGTTCCATTCATTTAATATCTATAGCCATTTTATATAAAAAATCAGTGTACGTGTAATAGATAAAAAAAAATAATCCTTCGAATTTTAATTATGATACAGTTTTAAAAATACAAAAACCGAAAAAATACTTTTAAAAATTTTGTTTTTATTAAAATTTAAAAAATTCTGCGTTTTTGTAATGGTTTTTTTAAAACTCTGACTGTCAAACTTCGAGGGTTCCGTACTCTAGAGATAGGTCACTGGAATTCAACTTACAATAGGAGTAGTTGCCATGACACAAAGCATCAGGAAATAACTCTACAAACACAAATGATTAATTAATGATTTTTACTAAGCCAATTTTCCCCATTCAACTATTACGAGGAAGATATTAACTTATACTATATAAATAATCAATTTCACTTACCTGAACTATCTACAGAAACTCAGAAGTGATACTACCACGAAATGACAGAAGCTTCCGAGATTACGCTGATGGTCTTGGATCCGAAAACTTTCAAGAATGAACTTCGCTTAAAGGTTCCTGGGTATAGGCAACAAACAACTAACTAGTTGATGGATTTAATTTTCCAAGTGAAAATTTCAGCATCACACTCACAGCTATCTACACTTTCTAGCAATATGTGATTGGACACCTGTGATAAAAGAGGTAAACAAAATGTATTCATATTCAAAAGTTGGTAGAGCCTCCACCTGAGGCAATCACAGCCTTCACTTCCGGGGCATGCCTTTCAAAAGTGTTTGGATGATGAACAGTGGTACTCAGCTAGGAGAAGACATGCAAGTCCTTACACCAATTTTGGACGGTTGCTGCTCTCCTTAATTCAGCGATCCCACTCGTCCCAAATATTTTCTATAGGATTCAAGTCTAGATTCTCTATGAAAACCAGTCCAGTCGGTTCACTCCATTGTCATTATATTAATCCATGGTGAACCTAGCAGTATGGCAAGTGGTGTTGTCATTCTGGAAATAACAATGATCCAACCCGTAAAATTGCCACAACTTAGGAAGCACATTGTTGTCTAAAAAAGTTGAGCTTACCGTGAATTGAGATCAAAGGTCCCAATCCATACCACAAGAAACATCCCCAGACAATAAGTCCACTTTGCTTAACTTTTCTACAGGCACAATGCATTCTGGCAAAAGGAGGGCGTACGGCAGACCCAGACTCTGCCATTCCAACTAGTAGAAATTGGACTTTGTTTCATCACTCTAGAGAACCTATTTGTACTCATCTATGGTCTCATTTCGAAGTGCCTTTCACCTCCTCAACCAAGCAGCATGGTTAGATTTTGTAATCAAAGACTTATGAGCGGCAACACGACTATAGAAACCAAGCAAATGGGTTTAATTGGGGATGGTATTTATTAAAACAACATTGCTGGACGTTTTTGAAACTCCTGGAACATGTGGGCCATCAATTTGGTATGTTTCCCCCAAATTTATTTGACAGCACTTGTTGATCTCCATCTCTTAGTTTAGTGGATCTACCGGGTCGAAGTGCATTCCTACAATCACCACTCACCTTCCACTTTTTAAATACAAAAGCCACTGTCTATTTTGGAATGTTTAACTCACTAGATACATCCCTTAAGTATCGGCCGTTTTTCTATGATATCCGATAATTACGCCCTTCTCAAAGTCAGACAGCTCTGAATTTTGTGGCATCTTGCATGTGACTAATACCAATGTTGTTTCCTACACAATATTTAAGTAAAGGAGGCGTGACGTAGATCAGACCCACAGGTATCGTCATTTGCACTGGTGTCCAAATACTTATTGGTAGATAGTGTATTCATGCCCCTCTCTCTCACACACTTTTATATCCAACAACCTATGTGCATAATACTTTTTCACTATCAAAAGGTGGTAGTTAAACTCTAAAAAAACTTTAAAGAATAGTACCATGTGTTTTTTGATAGGGAAATACTCCCAAACAGCCAGGTACAATATTGCAATATTTTTTACAGTATACGACATACAGTATTTTTTAATATTTATAAATGTGTGTGTGCATGTGTATATGTTACCGGCAAAGTATGAAATGCCGGCATTCTATACAATGCCGGACGTTTTTAGCAAAGTATGAAATAGGAGATTTATTACATACTTTGCCTAGGCATTGTATAGAATGCCTAAAGCTATTTAGGTAAAGTATGAAAAATGGTCATGAAAAGGATATTATATCAAATATCAATGATTTACATTCCTAAAAGTACAAATGTTATTCTGACAAAATAATGAGACTGCCATTAAAAAAATTATTGTTAAATTGTGATTCCGCATATACTTGTATTAAAATTCTTTCAGAAGTTCCAAGTTGATAGAAACCATCCTATTTCTCACTTATTACAAGTGCCAATGTATTGACATTCGGGGAAAAAAAATCAAAGTTTTGTTCTACAATACCTTTTTTTTAAAATAATTTTCTGGTTTTTTTTTTCTGGCAAGTTTCACGTAGGTGGATGTACAGTTCAATTGTACGTGTAACAATTTTGTGTTTGGTTGAAAGTTGTGACAGATCTATACGCGGCTCTACTAACCCCTTCAGGACTCTTTAAGGAAAATATTTAATTCAACCAACTTTCCCCGAGTGAAGAAAGCGTGATTATGCAAATTAGGTTTATTATATAAATTCTGTATTCGCGAGTTTTAAGAGTTAGTTGGTTAGTTGGAGAGTGAAGGATCGTGAAATGATTAAGTGCAACCGAAGTTTATCAACTGAAAATTTCTAAAGTAGGATCAACCGACGGTGATTGAATCCGGATAAGGATCACCTCCAAGGACTCAAGTGTAGGACTTGACTTCATAAAAGTACAGGTATAATGATCGTTATTTAAATAGAAGTTTAGCTTATTATTGCGCGACGTAGTTTATATTGAGCTTGTTTAAGTTATCGTGGAATCATTTGAGGGCCCGTAGTATTATCCCAAGGCTAACGAGTCTTTTAGAATTCTATCGCATCCCCAGAATCCGGAATTTAATTTGGCTCTTGGCAAATTAAATTCCTTGAACAAGTTCACATCATCAAACTGGGTGTCAAAATTACTTGCGGCAATTGGTTTCGCCTACATGGTTCCGCACTAAAAAGTGATACCAGCCCCTGGGGAATGTACTAGGTCTGAAAATGGTAAAAATACCAATCTATAGCCCCATTAGGGGAAAAAATCCTTGACGTAATGTAACCACGACGTAATCCATGACGGACCGGTCAACGTTTCATAATTTTACGGTGGCCCGCTGAGTGTGCGACGTTGATTATTTATATTTTAAATTGTTTTCATTTTATAATTTAATTGTATTTAAGCATGCCTTCAGAGTAAAATTCAGTTGCACCAAAAATAATTATAAAATGATTTTACATAAAATATAAAGTGATTTCCATGGAAAGTCGCACAAACACGAGAAAAATACACACCAGTAAATATAATGGAAATGATTTACTGCTCCTTGAGTGGCCTGATACCCTTTGATCAATGGACCAAGGGTTGGGGACCACTATTTTATGGTACTGACGCCTTCTTTAACAGTTAAAATGAGTTTATACTTAAATTTTTCGCAAACATAACATCATAGCTATTCAGCAACCGATTGTCCCTGGGTTCCTTATTACTAGTCCTTTTAATATATTTTTTATATCAGTTATTAACTTCTAGTAAGTAATTTCAGTTAAGGTAAAAAAAAATTTTTTTTGGAGCATCAACTTGAATTATGGGCAACTAGCCTTTGAATAGTTGTTTCATGTCTATGGACCATGGATCGGCAACCTTTGAGCTGTTGCGTGTCAAGCTAACCTACCAATATGATTCAGCGAACCACACAGTAGAGCATTTTTGAAACAATTCAAAAATTTACAAATTTGTTAAATAGTGCAAAGTGCCACTGAGAATTGTACCGAGTGCCACATGTGGCACGTGTGACATAGGTTGCTGACCCTGCTATAAACCATGGCTCCTTCTCCAACACTATAGCTTGCTTCTCCATTTTCAGGTAGCACAGGAAAAAACCAATTTTTTGTTGAACAAGTTTAAGTAAAATTGAGTATTTTGACATTTCCGAACAAACAGCAATGTACAATTAACAGATTCTGAGCCTGAGATTCACGCTAAAAGTTTTATTTCTTGCCAATTGACAATATTCGAAATGAATCTGAGATGTATTTCATAATTTCATACTTTGCCGGTTTCTAACTAGGCATTCTATAGAATGCCTAGGCAATGTATGGAATAGGAATCATTTCATACATTGCCGGCTAGATTTAGGCATTGTATAAAATGCCTAGGCATTCTATAGAATGCCGGATTTCATACTTTGCCGGTAACATATATATGTTTCGTATAAGCTGCATGAACTTTAATGAAACTTTTTATAATTGATGTTGCCATTTTATTTACATGTTCATGATTAGTATTTTCAATGTCTCAGAGAATGAATCAATTGAAAAATAAATCCTTACATGTCATTATTTTCAGAAATAATTTTTATACTCCATGTAAATAGAAAGTTTTAAACAATGTAAAATGTCCTGTTTTAAATGTGTGTTATAAGTTCTTTTTCTTTTTACTTATAAATTCTTGCTTTTAAGTAAAAATTTTAATTATTCTTCCAACTCGCTAATGTTGAATTAAATCTCTCCTGTTTCTATAAAGAATTTTTATTTTGTCTATGTCTCTACTAGCTAGCAATTAGCCTTTCCACATTTTAATTCCAAAGGTATTTTTTTTTTGTTTCTCTAATGTTTTAATGGGTTTTAGTTTAACTCGAAAATTGCTTCTGTAGCTTAGAGATTAATTATATTTTCAAATAAAAAATTGTTATTTGGGACCTTAGCCTTAAAGTTCTTTGCAAAACTTCTTTTGCATTTTGTGTCGCGCATCATACATACTATTCTTAAAGTTAATTACTTAGCCAGCCTTTGATAAGCAAACATGATATAAGACAAAAGTTTTGCTTCCAGTGGAAGTTTAATATGGTTATATTTTGGCCTCCTAGCTTTTTATTCTTAGTCGTATCTCCAGAACTATGCATTTATTGGCTATTTTAAATGTTAGGACTAGCATCTGTGGAAATACTATAAAAGAGACTTCACATAAACTGTTTTTTCCCTTTTATTTTGTATACAAAAGGTAATTCACACTTTATGGAAACGAATTTGAGAATTTTTATCTATCGCTGTATTTTTGTGAAGACATGCTTCTATTTCTTTCTAAGCCATAATTCTGGATAATAGCTCTAGCTCGACTTTTTAATGAAAGTAAACTTTTTCTTAGTATTGTCATGCCAATTTTACCCCATTCCTCTTGAACTGTTTTCCAAAGTTCGCTCAGTGTTCTTGGATGCCTTTTCCCTAGTGCTTGTTTTAATAAGCCGAAAACATAAAAATCCATTGGAGAAGCTTAGGGTGATTTTACACGTATTTCTTATTCCTATATTATTCATTCATTCTTTCTTTAAGATGTAAACGGCATTTGAATTAGACGTGTGACAAGAGGCTTTACACTTATGAAGCTCAACTTTGTCAATGTCCTTTCCGTATAAGGCTGGAATTTCTTCTTCAAAAATCAGTTCTAAAATTTTCTGCTGATAGTAGAGTGAATTAATTTTGGTTTTACTTGAGACTTTTTTTTAAATTTTGAATTTGCCGTTTAACAAAACCCTGTAACAATCATGAATTTCTTTTCGAACTACACGGACTAAGTCATTCTCGAAGCCCTTCCGGTCAATCCCGAAGTCATTCCAGTAATTCTCGTCAGTTGAGCATTAGAAAATTTATCTTTTATTACAGTCACTTAAATATGCCAATGCCTCATTGAGTGTTAGCACAAATTTTCATTTTTCAGCAGCTAGGTTTTTTATATAATTTCCTACAATCAACTTTTCTTCCGCGCAATATGTTTTAGCAAAAGCAGATGAACTTTAAGTTTAAACAACTTTTTTAAGTTTAATTCTTTGTGAATGATTTTACTTGCAGTGCCGGGAGACATTCCTATTTTCGATTCTTTGAGTCGGTGGATTTTTTCTTTAAGATCAGAGACTCCACTTTTTTGATAGTGGCTTGCATTCGAGCAGACTTAGGATGAGTTTTCGTTGTCAGGTTTTCTTTTTTACTTTCAGCTAGAAGTTTTTTTCCTTTGAAATTTAATATATAATAAATAGCTTATTTTGAAATGCACTAACCGAGATTTTTACACCCCTTTATAATTTATTGATACGAATATTTCTGCTAGAATAGCGCAGTTACGTAATCTTCGAGTCATCTATCAATTTTAGAAGTCAATTTCAAAATAAATCCTTCAATTTGCATTTCAGTTAAAAGAAAATATTAGTAGACAATTATTTTGAAGTTGCCGAAATTTTATCTCAAAATTCAAATGAAAAAATAAATCACAAAATTATTTCCATAAAGTGCGAACGACATTCTGTATAGATACAGAATATATACATATATATGTATATATATGTTACCTGCAAAGAGTATGAAATGCCGGCATTCTATAGAATGACCAAAGCTATTTAGGCAAAGTATGAAAAAAGGTAATGATAAGGCTATATTGTATCAATGAAGTACATTCCTAAAAATACAAATGTTATTCTGACAAAATAATGAGAGAACCGTTAAAAAAATATTCAAAATTCGCAAAGGAAAATAAAATTTGTAACAAACAAAACTTTTGTCTTTCTTATTAAGAAAAACAAAATTTTCATATAGAAAATAAGAAATTATTTGTTGCAAAATGGTAGGCTTAAAGATATTTTGAATTACATTTTTTTACATTTTTCCCGCAAAGACAATTCTTATGTTGATGCTTTATTTTACACATACATTTGACGAATCCTTGGCCGTTTCCATTGGACTGAACAATTGCAACTGACAGGAGAGGAATTTCGTGGTTAGAAATATCTTTAAGTTCTTAATCAAGAGAAATATCAAGTTCATATTAAGAAATATCAAGTTCTTAAGGCACAAAGTAAAAAAATATATGATTTCGCTTATACTTATTTTAAAATTCCTTCAGAAGCTCCAAGTTGATAGAAACTCTACTTTCCCACTCATTACAAGTGCCAATACATTGACATTCGGAAAAAATATCACAGAGTTTCACAACAATACCTTTCTTTTCAAATAATTTTTTGTTTTTTCTGGGAAGGCTCACAAAGGTGGATGTACAATTCAATATCATAACGTGTAACATTTTTGCATTGGTTGAAAGTTTTTTCAGAATTCTATCACGTTCTCAAGTTAGTGAGAGAGCGAATATTTACGCCACACATACTCTTCAGCTACTCAAGGGCTTTTGGAGACGGACCTCGTCATTTTGAACCATGGTTAAGTGACGAGGATGACACCTGAGCTAGCAGCCCCTTCTCCTAACTACTACACCACACCAACGGGAGAACGTTTGAACTCTCGATATATTTAACGTGCATGGCTTCCATCACGGTGGGTCTTCAGCCGCACTAGGCTCTATCTATCACGTCCTCAAAATCCGTGACGTAATACTGTGTAGCAGTAGTTCCCCACCTTTTTATCTTCCTGACCGGTCAACGTTTGATAATTTTATAACAGCCCGCTGAGGGTGGGACGTTAATTATTTATATTTTAGATTATTTTGATTTAATAATTTAATTCTATTTAAACATATCTTCAGAATAAAATTCAGTTGCACCAAAATATGAACATAAAGTGATTTTACATGAAATATTAAGGGATTTCAATGGAAGAGAAATGCACAAGAGTGAAATGCATCGCAGTAAATACAATGAAAATAATTTAATGCTCCTTAAGTGGCCCAATACCATTTGATCCTCTGACCGGGGGTTGGGGACGACTGCTATATGATACTGACGCCTTCTTTAACAGGTTAAATGAGTGTACGTTTATTTTCTACAAATATCTCATCATACCTATTCAACTACCAATAATCTCTGATTTCCTTTTTAGTAGTCATTTTGGCATTTTGTACATCAGTTATTAACTTCTAGTAAATAATTTCAGTTAAAAAAAATCATTTTTTTTTCTTTTTTTGGCTGCATTAACTCGAATTTTGCCCAGCTCGTCGTCGAATAGTTGTTTCATGTCTATAGACCAGGGGTCGGCAACCTTTTAGCTATGGCATAACAAACCAATCTACCAATAGGATTAATCGTATCACACAGTAGGGCATTTTTGAAACAATTCAAAAAAATGAAAAATTTTATTGAGTAATGCAAAATGCAATTGAGAATTGTACCACGTACCACATGTGGCAAGTGTGCCATAGGTTGCCGACCCCTGCTATAGACCATGATCCTTCTCCTACACCATAGTTTGCTCCTCCATTTTCACACAGCACAGAAAAAACTAATTTTTTGTTGAAATAGGTTAAGTAAAATTGAGTATTTTGGCACCACCGAACAAACCGCAATGTTCCACTGACAAATTCTGAGCATGATGCCTATGTTATAAGTCTCGTGTCTTGCCAGGCAATATTTGAAACGAATCGGAAATGTATTTCATACTTTGCCGGTTTCTCATTAGGCATTCTATAGAATGCCTAGGCAATGTGTGAAATATGAAGCATTTCATAATTGCCGGCTAGTTTTAGGCATTCTATAGAATGCCGGATTTCATACTTTACCGGTAATATACATATATATATATATATATATATATATATATATATATATAGGGAGAGAGTGAGCTAATAGTAGGAATTGAGTAACACTAGAAAGGAGTAAAATTTATTGAAACAATAAAGGTTCAAATTGAATAAATTCACTGTAATTGAAGACTAATTTAGCCATTTTATTTAAATACTTCAAATGAGATTTCATACAAAGTTTTCTAAAAGTTTGATTATCAAAATTAACTACTGAAGTTCAGTTCCGTATTTTGTCCTTATTAATATATTTTTAATTCCTTATTTTTATGGCAGAGGGGGCCGATTTTCCTTATTATTCCATGCAGAGGGGGCCGATGCTCATTAACTATGTCGAGGCTCAAACTTCCTCCCATTGGTGTTTAAGTTAGGAAAGGAGGTGCCAGAGCTCAGGGTCGTCCTCGTCATTTGACCATGGTTCAAAATTACGAGGTCCATCACCAAAAGCTCTTGAATAGCTAAATAGTGTGACGGTATGCTATTCACTCACTCACTCAGGCTTTTAAAATACGAGATCGGTAGATAAATAGTTAACAATTGAAAACCATACACGATTTTTCAACTTAAGAAAAATCAGAAATCATCTTTTAAAAATATATCTTTAATTATGTCAAATACTTGCATGCATATTTTGATTTAGGTCTTTTATAACAAGAGAAACTCAAATATCTAAAAATTTCGTTATGTTAGAAAATCCGCATTCTTACATATCTATAATAAATGAGTTTTTTTGTATTATATTAAAAATTTTCAATTATTTTTAGATTTCGGAAAAAAATATCTAATAGAATACACATTTATGAAAAGTGTTGAGTAAAAATTTCTGTTGTCAAATGTTATGGACTCGAATTTAACGTTAAGGGACCCGTTTTATCAAACTCTTATTACTAATAAATTTTTCAGCAGAATCTTACGGAATTTAAAATTGGCGTTAATTTCAAGTAAAAAAAAAAGAAACCTGTTGAATAAAACCCCACAACAACGGCAAGCAAAATGTTTTAGAAGTTATTTATTTATTAATGTAGGGTGAATGGATTAATCCTTTAATATCATAAATATCATCCCTTTCAGCTATTGAAAGGGATGCCAATTTTACTCAGTTGTGAGGGAAATTGCGAAAGTTATTAAAAAGATTTTTTTAACGACTATACTTTTTTACTAGGTACTAATTAGAGTTTCTATTCTTCGAATGGTGAGTTTTTAAAATAAAATTCAATAATTCATCAAAAAAGCATTAACTTATAAAAATGAAAACCCTGTTCAACCTGGGGATAGACGAAATATCCAAACTTTAAAAATAATTCTTAAAATGTGCTAACCTTTAAATATTCTTTGAAACAGTTTTCAGCGAATATTTAAAATAAAAATTATTTGTGATGATTTATTTGAAAAAGAACATAAAATTAATAAATGTAAGAAATAAACTTAAGAATATCCGAATAACGAACATGGCGTCATGCTACGAATAATATTACGACGTGGGAAGGGGGAATTCGCCAACTGGTTGCGCAGTTAAAAATTTGATTTAATTCTGCGGTGAAAACCGATACTGCACTATTAACCAAGTCTCGCATTTTTTTTGAATAAGTCTAATAATTGAAGTAAAAATTCAAAAGAAAGAATTCACACACAGAGTATGTCCGCAGGTCTCCAATATTCGAAATATTCTATCGAAGCTGGTGTAAGCAAATATTGTAGCAAAAACGATGGAATACAGATTGTCAACTTAACTTAATCCAAACGGAATCAAATTATTTTATTCCACTCGCGAGATCAGTTATATTAAGCAAGTGATTTTTTTTTTCAAAATGAATTGAATATTGCCTTGCAAACACATGAGAAGAAGATAAATAAATAAATTAAATCGTTTGGCTTGGTCAATAGTATATCGAAGCTTGCCACAAGTCATTCAATTAATATTTTTCCCGTTCTTTTCTTTAAAGAAGACTAAATATTTATTTTGGATACAGAATTGATATCGTGTAGTTTGGATCGACTGGATTTCTGGTTTTATATATATATATACATATAAGAACGGTTTAACTATAACCCTTCCCCCTCAGGAATCGATACTTTATAGGGTGTTTTCTAACCATAAGCAAAAAAAAAAAAACAAAAAAAAACGGATATCTATAGTTTTTCCGTCAGAAATAAAGTCAGTCTTCTTAAGAAAAATCTTGAAACTCTCAGATTGTTCAAGAATCATATAACTGCAACATTTCTTTTGAGAACTAGGGAGGAAATTTTACGAACAACCCCTTTATCATTGAATTGAAAAACAATTTGAAATTTGTTTCGAAGAAATTACTTTGAGGGGGGGGGGACACCATTATCACAAATAGTTTCAGCACGCCGAATTTCTTACATTTCTTTCTTATATCCGAGTCTTGTCGTCATTACGTTCCCCATACACGTACACAAATTCTTCCTTTTCTTTATTAATATATATTGACTAGTTAAACTTATATAAATGAATATAAGTGAATAATTTAATAAATTCAACTATAAAAACATTTTAAACATTTATATGCGCACTTTGTCTAAAAAATAAGCAACAAACTGTAAAATTAGCATCTCGATAAGAAGAAAGGTTACAGCAACAAAATTTACATATGTATCTTGTAGTAAAATGCAAAAGGGGCTTCGCAGTAAAATATTTACATAACAAAACATAGAGCTGCGTAATACGATGTATATAAAACGGGTTCATTTCAGTAGCTGTCATTTCTTTCATCGCGATGGATGTTGAGTTTGGTGTTCATTTCTTCTATTTCTTTTTTCATGTTTCTGAAAAATAAATGGTTTACAGCATTTGAGTGAAAACGTGGTTGACACTCAATCGGATGTATCTATTCTGGGACACAATCACCGGAGATTACTTAAGCTTTAAATGTCATCCGTTCTATCTTCAGCTGCTCATGAAATCGCTATCAAAATGAAAATGCAGAGTCACGAAGACTTGGTAATGGACGTCTTAAGGATACAACCACCCGCGAGGATCATTATTTGTGTCTGTAAGCTCGGCGTTATCAGACAAAATCAACCCGTCAACTTTCTTCAAGTGTTGCGACGCCATCTGGAATAGGGATACCCTGACAAACTGTTTGTAAACGGCTATATGAAAGTCATCTGTGTTTCAGATGACCATCAGCTCGAGTACTATATGTGTCTCATAGAAGAGTTCTGCTATTGTGGGCTTTGGATCCCATCCATTAAATACGACAGAAATGGGTTAATGTTTTGAACACAGCTGAATTCCGAATTCCACTTAGAATTAATAATGATTCTCGAAGGACACGAATCTTGAGAAGTCCAGGAACTTGATCTCAAGCTCACAATATCATTAGAAGACACAGCTATAGTTGTTCTGGTGTCATGGTTTGTACAAGGGTATCAGTCAATAGCCGAACTGATCGTCACGTCTTTCGTTCCGGTTCACTGACAGCAGTTATTTATCGGGATGTAATCCTTGACCCGTTTGTTCGTCCATATATGGCAGCCATGGGTCCTGATACTATGTTTGTGGTCAATAAGGGAAGAGTACTTAAGCTCGCGTTGTCAATAAATACGTTGAACATGAAACATTGCTTCGAATGAAATGATAGACAAAGTATGTATGGGACATACCCAGGAAACGTCTTTCTGTTCTGTGCTACCTTCTCCGAAACCTTAATGACATGATAACATGTCTTTGAGAATGGGCCCAGTTCCCGCACAGTGCGATTGACGACCTGCCTGCTGGTATGAATAGTCACTGTCGATCCTGTAACTACAGTAGTGGTCCCACGCCCTACTGATAAATGTTTGCAACTAAAAAAATTTTCGCAAAATTTAGGGATATTATATTTTATACTGCTTACGATGAAAAATATTGTTTTCCCCTGTTATTTTGAGTGGCATTGCCTCTTCTATTCAACAACATGTGAAAATTTCATTGCGTTTCAATAAATTGTTTTAATTCTATTACCTTTTTTCTGTTTGTTGTGCTTATTTTTTGAGACAGTGTAGCACAACATTTTTTGAGAAGTTTAAAGTACTTGCTGTCACAGTTGCTTGGAATCTTGGTTAAGTAACTCGGTTATAATTGAGTTGAATTCCCACTAAAAGCCATCGAAGCTATTTCTGTTTAATTTATATTGTTAAAAAAGTTACTCATATTAGTTAAGTTTATTCGCATTTGCAAGTAATGATTATGCAGTTTCAACGCTTAATTTAGGTTTACAAACTTTTCTATTTTGTTTTAATGATGTATAAAATGGCATTTATAAGTAATTCTTACAAAAATTTAGAAGTCCTCGTAGTCAAAAACTTACTTAGTTTCATTTGAAAAGCCCAACACAAACATATAGAGGAGAAATTAAAATAAAAACTATTATATAATCTATTGAATAACTTTTGTTTTTAAAAATTATAATGTTTTAACAAAAATTGTATTAGGTAACAATGTTCACACGCAAATGCAAATAGAAATTAAAATGTACATTGCAAATTGATTCCATAAGCTTATAAATTTTAATATATGAAACTTCATTTCTGTCTTTTTCGGTCGGGACGAAAAATATAATTGCTTAAATCGAGTAACAGACATACAAATACATTGGCATTTAATCGTTTCCTTCAAGAAATAGTGCTATTAATTACTTTGATTCAGTCTTTTTTATTAAAGAGGTTAATGGAATAAGTTCTTCACCATTCAAAACGCATGTTTATTTTCCAATTGCAAATGATCAGCTGTATTATCAGATGCAAAACTTTCTCTAATTCTGTCCAATGCAAATTTCAAGGCTTCGAATATAAAACTCATTTTTTGATGAAAAGTAATTTCAAGCTGTTCACTTTATACACTGGTCACTGGTATGCAAAACTTTAAATTTTAATCAGATAGCCATCAAACTGTAGAAAAGTGTTTATTGTGATCAGTAGAATGAACACGCAATTCAGTAGAAAAGGTAATGTGTATGCAAATATCAGGAACAAAACATCATAGGTAACGTGAGTGCACGCGAAACGCGTGTAGTTGGCGCTCACAGCTCAAGGCTACAATAAAAGGAAGAACGGAGGCGCAGCTAAAGACATTCACTTCAAGTGCAAGTAAGTTCTTTCGGGAAATATGGCTAGAAAAAAAATCATCTGGACGCCTTCACACGTCTAAGAATCATAGGAAAGCTGGAGGAGGGGCGTAGTTTGACCAGTATAGCTGAAGAATTCGAAATCAATAAAAGTGTCATTTCGCGGAAGGAAATCCTTCCAAACCATAGGTATAACTTTTAGAAAGTTTGGTGGTAATCTCCCTAGGGGAAACAACTGTAGTGGATGACCGATATATCGTCCTGCAGGTGAAAAGAGTCCGATATCAGTCGGCAAGCGCCATTGCTCAGCAACTGTGTACAGCAACAGGGCGACAAGTGTTGCGGTTTACTGTGGCTAGACGCTTTCACAGAAGTAGCCTACTCGGTAGCCGTCCTGAGCGCTGCATCCCTTTGAATGTTGGATATCGGTGGCACCGTTTAAAGAAGTGTAAGGAGCACGAAAACTAGACATGTCATCAATGGAAGAGTATCGTTTTTACGGATGAGAGTCGTTTCGGTGCCACAAAGAATTCTCAACTCCAGTTGATTTGGAGAGAGATTGGGGCAGGTTTCATCCCAGTAACTTCCCGGAAAGAGACCGTTAAGGTATGAAATGATGTCTCTTATTTCTGAATTTCATGTCTCTCCTCAAATGATTTTTCATAGAGCTATGTCAAAAATAAAAACACCATTTGTAGCTTAAGCTTTGCACACCAGTGTATTTTCGTAATTCTAGATGCTTAAAGTAACTTCAAAGATTAATTTTCAACAAGTAATACCCTCTACTTAAAAGAACTGCAATTTCCTTACAAGCTCGCAAATATATGTTTTTCTTTTACCTGATTCAATACACTGAAGTCCTTTTTTTCTGGTTAAGTTTAATTTGTGTGTGTATCATATGTATCTATGTTTTTTTTTATCAAATTTGAAACTTGGTCAAAAACATGGATAGTTCTTTTGAGATCTGTAAGTAACAAAACACTTCCTCTCTTTTCAAGATGATGACAAGATATAAGACAAGACAAAAATGTGTTAAATTCCATTTGCAAATATTATAACAGCATAACCTTTGAAATGCAATGTTTTGAAGGTTTATTGTGTAAATTTTATGGACTACACACATTTTATAAATTTTATTTTATTACATCAATTCACCCAAATAAGACGGTTTAAAAACAAATATACAGAAATTAAAGAAAATATATATAAGTATATGAATAATTTATACAATTTTAAAACAAGCCAGTAATAATATACTAATATCTATTACCAGCAGTAAAAGAGAAACAACAATTGGTTTTCTAACATCTACATTAAAATTGAAAGAGATTTGGATTTATTAGAGACGATATTACATTTCACACAAGTAACAATCGAAGAGTTTTAATATTAATTTAGATATAAATAGAGAAAATACATTAAAAAATCTGAAAAAAGTGAACAAGAAGAAAAATCATAAAAATATACGTTAAAACTGTAAACTTATAAAATTGTAAATAAATTATATAAAGTAAAAAAAAAAGTGTTTACACCCAATTTTACAGCGTTAAAATTGTTTAAACTTTTATTATTTTGTTATTATTATTTCACAACTCAATTGGGTGCTGTTTAAAAAGGGGAAAAAACATAGTTAACAGTATACTTATGTTTGAACTAACAGTATTAATTAAAAAAAAATCTAATAAAATTTAAAAGATAATATTATGAAAGTTTTTAAAGGAAAAAATAATAAGAAGCTTTTAATTATCGAAATATCGTTTGCTCAAAGTAATCTAGTACGCAGAGACGTAAGTTTTGAGAAATGGACCAACTTGGTCCGGGTCCAGGATCTCGGCCTCGGTAGAAGGCCTTGTCTTGTTCTCAACTCTGCCTCAATACGTTCATGATCTGAATAATTTTAATCACCAAGTAATATTCCCGGATGAAGCCCGGTGGATGAGTGGTAGTGCAACACGCTTCCACACCATAAGTCCGAGGTTTAAACCTCAGGCTGGGCAAGGTCGATTCAGCCTTTCATCCCTTCAGTGGGTCGATAAATGAATACCAAGTTTGCTTGGGAACTTAACACTGGGGGTTTCGAGTCAGACCGACCACCTGATCGGAACATCTGCTCATGCACCTCAGGGCCCAAAGTCACGTATACTGATATAAGCACAGTAGGCCTTGGCCTTCATATTCTGTTGCTCCACTGAGTTAATTAATATTCCCGGATATATTTTCCAGAAAACTGAAAATTTCGAACAACGTACCAACTGATAACAGAGATCAGACTGCATTATTATATCAAGTCCGTTGCCCATGTATAGGCAAAGACCTACCGCCATACATCATCATTTAGGCCCTTGGTCAGCAGACTTTAGAACGGAAGAGCCGATTTATTAGTGAAACAAGGTAATTAAACTATCAAAGAGCCTAAAAAAAGAGAGCCTGACTGTTAAAAAGCCTAAACTAATATATGCATGCGCGTGCGTTGGAGGGGAGAGAGCTCTGGTAGTTGTCGCGATTATGACTCACATGCTCCAATAAGCATTATTTATTATATTTGAATACAACAATTTTATATCCAAAGTAATATTTTACATTTATTCCAAAACTAATTATGGGAGATATTTTTTTTTATTTCTGTGCTCAATACAAGGACAGCTATTGTAAAAATTTCATAATATTGTGAAGTTATATTTCAAGCTTCGTGAAAAAAATTCTGCACCAGTAGTACCATAAGTGCTTTATTCTAGAATTTTATGTTTGCATTGATTATTAAAATTTGATTTTGGTAGTGTTCTTGCAGACTAAAATCATTTTAATACTTTTTATTAACCTAAATTCATTTTTAAGAAATATACTTTTGTCACATCTGTCGGGGATTTAAGTATATCACTTGTACAAAATCATGAGTTCTCTCGAACTTATTTATGTAAGAATATGTTGTTGGAAATCCCTTTAAGGAATATCTTCTCATGGTGGTATTTTTACCAATAAAGTGGCTTTAAATGCTTTAGAAAAAAACGTAATTTTTTTTCTGATTCTCAATAAGTTTTATTAGAGGAGAATAATTTATGATACAGGAATAAAAATCTTAAGTAACTATCTTAAGCCAGAGTCAATTCCTTAAATGTACGGAGTTATCAGGAATGAATGACCCGATTACAAAATTTAATAATTCCCAGATGAATAAACAGAAAATTATTATTAATGTCATTGTAAAGATACAATATGAAATTTTGAGTTTGTAACATTGTTTTTGTGCAATAGGTCCATTTTGATTACAACAATGTTGTAATCAAAATGTTTTTGAAATGGTGAACAGAAGTGTAAATGGTGTCGTAGGGGGAGAAGGCGTTTTGTGTGCTCTCGTTTGTAAAAAGTCTGTCAGTAATCACGGTTCAGCGTGAATTTCGGAGAAAGTACCATAGAAATGCACCGACATTTAAGAGTATAAGAAGATGGTATAAACAGTTAAAGGAAATTCGATGCCTGTGTTAAGGCAAAAGTCCACAGTGACCAGATTGTACGCCAGAGAATGTTGAAAGAGTGCCAGAGGCTTTTACACGCAGTCCACAGAAATCGACGGTTCGTGCTACTCATGAACTTGTGTGTTGCCTCAGTCTATCATATAGACTGTGTTGAGAAAAAAATTGCATTTTAAGACGTTCAAATTGAAAACCGTGCAAGCATTGAACCATAGGGACGAGTTGCATTGTCTTAATTACTGCCTTTACATGGATGAAGCTATGTAAAATGATATTTTTTTCAACCAACTTGTATTTCCTTTACGTCAAGAAACGTTACGTACCAAAAAATTTCATATTGTATTTTTACAATGGCATCCTAATTATAATTTTCTGTTTATTCATCTGGGAATTATTAAATTTTGTAACCGGGTCATTCATTTCTGATACCCTGTATTTTTAAATACAAGTAATTTTTGCACTGAAAAATTATAAAGGAAAAAGAGAAAGGGAAACAAAGCTTTTTTGTCGGTATAATAATTTTTTTAAAAAAATAATTCATAGGGGCAGAAGATTGAATAGCCACAACCTTCAATGCAAAGAGCACTGTTTGCCGACCCCAGAATTAGGCAAAAGATTGCAGTTGGCCGAATCAGTTTGTGTATAGGTTTGTGAAATTGTGTGACATTTACATTTATTTGTTACGGGTTATAGTTTGGAAAGGATTTGACAACACATACTATATAATGTTTTCTTCAAAGAGTCACAGGTGGAACCTACTTTTACTTAGGGCCCCAGGGCCCCAAGAAATCTGAAACGTCACTGCTAGTACATGATCCTTATCAGTCTTTTCCGAAATGTGTTTCTAACTACTGTTCAGAAGTGAATGGAATTTGAAATATACCCTTTTAAACCGTTCTTTTATCCTTTTTCTGACGAAAAAGTGAGATTCAATTTTTTCTGTTTTTGGCTATTGCATTTGTTATTTTTTTTTTACTGCGTGGATATTTAATTTTAAGAAACCAATGTTTGCATCTTTTATTACAGAATCGAACTTTTCGGCTGCAAACTCTCTGACATCTTGAGAGTCAACTTTACAGTTTGAAATAGATATAATTTGTTTAAAAAAATCGATGCGGCTATATTCCCTTCAAAAAATAATTTGACATTAACAGAATCATGATTTTCATTTTTGAGCTGTTTCTTCTCATCATTATTATTTATAAAACCAGGGTTAATAAGAATAGTGTTTTCATCAAATGTAGGCGAGTGAGAGATAATAGTTAAGATGTTGAACTATGTGATGAATATGCTTTCATAAATTCGATTGAATTTGATTTTAATTCACGTCGCACTATGAAGAAAAACGAAGGTCCCATGAAACGGACCTCGTAATTTGAACCACAGTCAAATGGAAAGGAAGATACTTGAGTTGCCACCTCCTCTCCGAAATTCCGCATCACACCAACATGACACTTTGAGCCTCAGCAGATTTAAAGTCAGCGTCAGCTCCTTAATACGGCAGGTCTTCAGTGACAGTTGATTTTGAGCCCGTGAATCTACAACGCCAATGTTTTCGCTTAAGGTATCCAACTACCCTAAAATTGTAAATTTTACTGAAAATTGACATTTTTTATGATTTTATTTTATAGGCCATTTTATTAGCTTTATAAAAATATGAAGTTTATTATTTTCCGTTCACTAGAACAAAAACTACAAGTGTTTTAGTAAAAGCATATGCCATTTCTTTAAGCAAAATATTTTATACTTTAAAAGGCGTTTTACTCGAAATGTGTTTTATTGAAAATGCTCAAACGCATTGCTAAAAAAGCGATTGCTAAAACAGTTTTGAAATTAATGAATTGAAATTTTTAGTGTATGTTCTGCATAATAGTAGAAGTGTTTCGACCTTCAGATTTGTCAATCACTTTTATTGCAAAATTTACTGTCCCTTATATTAATATTTTTACTGTATTTTTTTAAGCAACTTCATATAATAACGAAGATAAAGTGCTCTAGTTTTTATAAAAATTAAAATATCTCTTATCCTGAAGGTCATTTCAAAAATTAATAACATAGCAAGACATCAGAATTGAAAAACTGAACACTTGCTAATAAGTTTTTGGTACAGAATGGGCCACGTTTATGTTATTTTTTGTAAATATTTACCAATTTTTTCCCATTTTAGTAATAATAATTTCTTTTTCTCTTCTTATAATTTTAGCATATTTTCTTAAAATGTACTAAACAAATCTTAAAAAACAACAAAAAATCTCTCTTTCTCTCCCCATATTTGTATTTTTTTAAAGAAAAAAACGACTGTCGCAAGTAGTCGGATACCTTAAAAAATTTATTTAAATAATCTTAAAAGGCTCATGAAAGCTTATGAATGCAAGTATTACATTCAACTCACCATTTTTAAGGATTCCTATCTTTTTCACTCATGACAAAACATGTATCCAAATAACTTATGGAAGTTGATGCTTTGCTGGAAAGATGTTGCCATGATTTCTTCAAATATTTTTCAATGAAAATTTTTTTTTGGAATCCTCTATGTTGCCATTATTTTTATTTCTAATATTAGCAAGATGAGAGATCAACCTAACTTTCAAGTAATTACTCCACCAAATACCTTTTCGTTATGGATTTCAATACAACAGTAAACGATTTTTTTATTAAATTTTTTAATATTATTATATTCTAGAACTAATAGTTTACTTCTCGACACCATCTTTTTACTTTTCATATTGATGGTGATTTCAGATCCAATAAAATATAAATATGACCACTGTTTCCCGCAAATCACGAAATAGTACATTAGGCACATTCATCAAAAGCTGTAGTTTTTTCACTTGCTCTTATTTCAAGCTATAAATTTTTAGCACAATGTCGATTAAATTATTTTTTCCCAACATTTTTTTCCTCTTATTTTTGAAATTAAATTACTACTTTATTATACTTTAATTTTTACAACAACAAGAGCATTTTATCTTAGTTATTATATGAAATTGCTTAAAATAACAGTGATTATATTAACACAGGGAACTGTAAATTTTATAATAAGACAATGATGATAAATCTGAAGGTTAAAATACTTCTACTATTATACAGAACATACGCAAAAAAATTTCAGTTAAATATTTTCAAAATTTTTTTAGCAATCACTGTCCCCGTTTGAGCATTTAAAAAAAAAAAACACTTTTCGAGTAAAATGCGTTTTAAAGTAATGGCATCTGCTTCTACTAAAACACTTGTAGTTTTTGTTCTAGTGAACGAAAAATAATAAACTTGGTATTTTTAAAGCTAATAAGATAGTCTATAAAATAAAATCATATTTGTCAAAATTCACACACAATTTTTTGGTAGTCGGATACCTTAAGCGAAACGTCTGAGCGGTGATTTTACTTAGCTGTTAATCATATTAAATTTTGATGTGAAATACGTATCCGTGAGGGCAAACGAGTACTAAATTTATCCAAATGGGAATATATTTAGGGAAATATTTTCAGTTTTTTTTAAATAAAAGACTTTGACTTAAATATTGTTTCCTGCAACCAAATGATTGAAAAAAATAATTTCAAAGACATTTTTTTAAAAAAAAGTTCGTTAATATAAATTATCAAAAACAATTAAAATTGGAAGAAATTAAGTAAGAATAAAAATCTATGAATTAACTATGAATCACTGAATGAAGTAAACTAACAGTTATAGTGTTCGTAAATGAACACATCTTCTTATAGCCGAAAAGAGAAAGAACACGAACAAAGAAATTAACGAGAACAGCTTTCAAAAGATGGAAACGAATAGCTTGCAAAATTTATAAATAATTAAAAATAATTCCGGTAATATGAGACATATTATATCCCATGATGCCTAATGTTTTTGAGTCAGCGGGCTGATCTCTAATTGGTTCCGAATTTCCTTCGCGGCTCCAGTACAACCAATGGTTAGTTACCGTCAGCAAAGATAGTGTACAGTGTTCATGGAAAGTTAACATTTAGCGAAAATTTAATAAATTGACGGTAGGTTTTAACGAACTCTCTGCCTTTTGTTTTAGACATTACAAATTTTGTCTATCTACGGTTATAATAATGAGCGCGAGTGGTGATTTTGGGAATCCAAGTTCCTTGAGAAAACGCAACAAGAACTTTTTGAATTCCCAAAGAAATAGCTTTGAAATTGTTAACGCGTTTGTGTACCAGAATATAAATGCACATTATTATCGTGAATGTGAGTACATATCATATGAAAGAGCTTTAGCTGATTTGAAAAATCCTTCACCTATTCATCTAAGCCACAAGAAGTTCTTCGACAAGACTGATAATCCTTCCAAGGAATTTATTGATATTGTTGAAGAAGAAATCAAGGATTATTTCACTATTGGACGTATACAGAATATAGATCTTCGAGGAAGAAAAGAGAAGTCCTTCACTGCTTGGATATCGGTGATAAGCGGAAAGGCAACTTTGGAAATAGATGAATCTTTCCTGAGTAAAACTTGCAAAAAAAATGATCTAAAAGTTACTGCTGCTACTTTGGTGTCAGACGATGACATAAAAGGATTACAAATTTCTGTTGATGAAGATGGAAATCGAATGTATAAATTAATAAACGGAACAGCGGTGATGGCGTTTAATTGGAAAACTGATGCTAAAGATTGCAGGGTTGTTGTCAATATTGCTGAAGATGGGGAAATAATTTTCAGCCAAACCGCCGGCACATCACGGGAAGATGTAGCTGCCAACTCATACGTTAAAGTCACCTTTTCTAATGCTGGTAAAAAGGATATGACTCTCCTGAATATGTACGACGAAGCAGAGATGGTTCTCTAATCTATGGATTAACAGTAACTGAACTTTTATTCATATTTTTATAGATATCTTTTCAATATATTGAATTCTTTTTAAACAACTACTTTACTCTTCACATATAAACATGTGCCATTTAATGTAATTGGAAATTATTTTTTGTATTGGAATTAATTTTTTATTTCAAGAACAGTTCAAATTTGATTGCTTTATCTTTTTGAAGTTTTTCTTTATACTTATTTTTCTATATACTTATGTATCTTTCCTATATTGTATTATTTTAAAATATTCATTTATTATTCAGTATAAATAAGTTCAATTTAATGTACATAATATGTTTCTAAGTACAAATATATTTTTTTATTTTTTTTTACATTCAGATAAATATATTCTATTTAATGCACATAAGCGATGTTAATTTTTCATTCCTAAGTGTGTAGAATTGTTCATATCTTATTATTTTGTGTGTTGAATAAAAATATTGTTCCTTAAATTGCATAGATTTATTTCTTCTTTCCTTTTTTAATGAAACGTAGTTATATAGAAAATGCATGAAAGGCAATCTATTAAAACGATTTTAAGTTTATAATAAAATAATCAAATAGTGTGCTAAAATTAAATTAAAAAATGCATCTAAATTTCCTTAAAGTTTTATTAGACATAACTTCCATAATGGAAAAAAAAGTCTTCACCAAAATCAAGCAAATAATGTTAGTTTTGTGTGAAAAAGTAGGTGAAATTAATTGCAATGTTATACTCACTAAATATTGAGTTACTGATTTATAACGAATATTACTTTTAAAATTAGTTTCATATGCATATTAAAATGGCTTACTTAGTTTGATCTTGTATTGTTAATTATTTAAAAGTATATATTTATATTCTAAGTATACGCCACACAGATTGGGGGGGGCTAAGAAGTATAAAAAATTACTTAGTAAACAATTTTCATTTTTATTTTGTGAGTTGTTCTTTAACATTCATAAATAACCACTTTTAGAGTTGATTCAAACTGAAATTTGAAAATAGTTTTGTTTTACTTAAATAAATTTTTTGGCCCATTCTGTATACATGCATATCCATAGTTATATTAGAATGTATGTGAATCATATATAATATTTTACCTTGGAATTAAACCGAAAAAAAGTTTTTTTTTTAAAGAGAATTTCCGCGGTCGGAACATGTTATAATGTAACATTTATTAATGTTCTGAATATTAAAAAATAACTGTTTATTTTTTCTGTAGTTTATTGTAAGCTGTGTTTTTTTTTTAATTATCAAATGATAATTAAGTGAAATGGGTGTGTTTTAAAATGCTTCTGTTTCTTTTTTTATACACCAAGAACAAAAATTAGTAACATTATTTTGTTTTTGAAAGTATATTTATATAAGTGATTGTGTTATTGCTAGATTTAGTGTATCAAAAAGGTATTATTCTGAATTTTTATTTAAAGTTCAAAGGTTGAATTAGGTCAGTAAATGATTTGTTATTTAGTGGTTTTTATTTCTTTTTTTTTAATCTAAAGAGATAAATTTAGCAATGCTACTTTGCTATCATTGCAAATAAAATTTTATGCAATTGCATGATTAATTATTTAAGTGTTATTAAAAATATTTCGAAACTAATTTTGTTCAATTATCTTGCGGTTAAAGCTATAATTAAAAATAAGAAATAACTTATTAAATTTTTAAAAGATAAAGATACTTTTGACACAATTATGATTCTGAAGATTTATTTAACTCAATAGATATTAATAAGTTAAAAACTCTTTGAGAAAACAAGATAGTATAAATTAGTTATTAGTATTAGTTTTAAGATAGATTTATAGAAGTTAGAGACATTTTTTTATTATTTTAAACATTGAGGTTTAATTTTGAGTATTTTTATTAGTGTTAGATTTAGTGTTCATTGATATGATAATAATTTTCTAGCTTTAATAATAATAGTATGATTTACGGAAAGTTCTTTTTCTGTGGGAATTATGTAAATAAAAAAATTCTTTCTAGATACTTGGGCAGTAAGTTTTTTTCATTCATTTTCTCGTGTCATATATGAGTGTATGTTTTATTTAATTATGTAATTTTTGCTTCAATATCCCGGAATGACGGATGATATTTTTAAGGAGGTAAGTGTACCATTCTAAATATTATCTCGAAACGAGGGTCATCTACAAATTAAGATGTATTTAAATCCATTCTACGTTTTTGTGTGTGTTGTGCATAGGTGTATGAAATAATTTGGCTTGATTTAAGGCATTTTTAACTTGTAATATGCCATTTTGGAATGAAATTAAATAATTTCATTGTTGCAGTCGTTGAATGGGTTGATGGGGAAACATGTTGCAATTTTAAAGTTTAATTTATTGCCGATTACAAACTCAATGGGACGAAACGAGCAACAAACATGTGTACAAGTAATACAAAAGATAAAGGTGTTATGTTTTCGCTCCCGAGATTTCATCTATTTATAGTCATGGTCAACCGAAAGCTATTAAAATCATAAAATCATATGATTTACAGGAAAGGCTTTTATGATTAATTCA
Organism: Trichonephila clavata; assembly: GCA_019973975.1. Taxonomy (NCBI): domain Eukaryota; kingdom Metazoa; phylum Arthropoda; class Arachnida; order Araneae; family Nephilidae; genus Trichonephila; species Trichonephila clavata. The sequence continues at coordinate 95,558 of BMAO01032511.1, read as the reverse complement.
CATACGCGAGGGATGCAAGATTGCATCAACCTGATTTTAAAACGTTAATCTTTTAGTTTTTTGAGAGATAAAGTCGTGGTTAGCTCCCGTTAAGAGCTAAAATAAAAATTAATTATCGCACTTAGTCTTGGAGAGCTCAAGACCATTATGAATTAAAATCCTGCGAGAGAAAATTTAAGTGAGGCTATTACATGTGTATGTGTTTGTCTAAACAAATCTTAAAATGTGATTTCAGGTGTCATGCTTTAAATTTTGAAAAATCTTCTTACTTACTCTGTAAATTATTCTATAGTATTTCAAGGAAAACAATACAGGGGCTTTTTCTTCTTTGCTTTAAATTTATGGCGTGATTTTGGAAAATTTCGAACACATCAATTTTTAATTCAAAAGGGGCACTGAGAGACTTCAAATATTTGTCTCAAAATAACAACAGCAAAAAATCTATCAATTCTTTATACAATACTCTAACTTAATTTAAATATTTTTGTTTTAAAACAATTTTTTCTTAGAGAATTCGAGAGAGAACGTAAAAGACTATTTGGTGCCTATTACTAGAGAACAAGAAATGAAAAACAAGTCCACGTTCAAAAACAGGCTAATGTAGAGTTTCCCAAAATTTTTTTGCGTGATGCCCTATTTAAGCCTTTTCTAAAAATCTTATGCCCTCCAAAATATACGTAATTTTAATTTTTAATACTCAAAAACTGAAATATTCATTAAGGAAACTTGAATGAAGGTTTTAAGAAGAAAAAATCTGGAAATTATTGAGCTAATGTATTAATTAAATTTTCAAAACATAATGGAGAACTGAAATTCAAATTCAAACCAATTTTCATGGAAGATTTTTTTATCTTATACAAATTATTAGTTATTATTTATTATTTAAATTTAGTGAAATTCATGCGTTTGATGTTTGCTGCGAAGATATTTTAAGCTCGGTTCCAGTTTAGTCGATTCACTAAATGTGCATTCAGTTAAGTATGTAGATTTTTTTTAATTAATTCATTTAAAACTCTTCATGTTCCACATTGCATAACATGAGGCTTACAGATATAAGTGGCAACATCATGTTCTAATTTAAATCAAAAATATAAATACATTAAAAAAATATTAAATGAAAAGGAAGGGGGGAATACAAATATAAAATAAAGGGGGATGTACCTATAAAATTTAAAAAAATCTATACATTAAACAAAATCCCTTAAAGCATTTAGGCTTTCAGAACAATTGACCAACAAAGACAAAACAGATGACCAGGAAATAACACATAGACATTTCAGCTAATTTTTAAAATTTTCTCGCTTACAAAAATAATATGTATGCTATCTTATATTTTTGGATATTTGATTTCAGTTTCCTCACAAAGCCATGCCATCACTTTTTTTTTAACATTTAATAAATTTTTATTGACTCATTATTATACATTTCTATGAGTACTTGGTAATGTATATTTGAAATATCAAACGAATCTACTAACATTGGTATCATCATCTCCAAGTCGGAAAATAATTTTTTTGTTAAAATTTGAAAATCTTTCTTTACATCATGTACACCCAGCTAAGTAAACCTGAGAGAAAGCATGAATTTTTAAGGATTTAATTTACAGAGTTGTTCGAAGAAGAGCAATTAAAGATAATTTTCCACAACCCTTTTGCTCTGCTACCCATAGAACGAAAAAAACGTAGTTAATGTAGGGAAAAGCTGTTTGGAAAATATCTTCATAATCTTTTTAATGGAATGGAAGTGGTATAAAAACGCTGTAGTATATGGCTATTGCATCGATAAATTGTATTGTTTATTATATTTATTACTAGATATACAAAAAAATTTTATATTTTTTGCAAGCGTGTATTTTTTTATTTTTTAAACATGTAACATTGCTAACTCCTTGTGTAAATTACATATACTTATGTTTGTATTATTGAAACACCATGAAAGAATCACGTGAATGTGCTGACTGCTTGAAAATTCAAATTAAAGCATTCTATTCAAGTGATTAGAATTTCAAAGTCATCGTGCATGGGCAGATTGAGAAGCACTCTCTGAATTACTAATTTAATCGTATAAACCATAGGTTCTCGACCTTTTTTGAACTGGCGCCCCTTTTCTAGTAAATATTTTGATACAGCCCCCTTTTCTAGTAAATATTTTGATACAGCCCCCTTTTCTAGTGAATATTTCGATACCGCCCCTTTCTACTCTAGAGAAGTAAGAGTGTACATAATACATTGTGAAAAACAAAGTTAAGTTTTAAAAAATATCCTATTACTAAAATAAAATATATTTTTTAATTTAATTTTTTCCTAAAGCCCCAATTTTTTTACTTGCGAATCTGAATTAGCTATTACCACAAATATATTTAAATGTGTACTATTATATATTTTAGTCATAGATAGGATAGTGCTGGAATTGAAACGCTTTCTGAATTTCTTCTTCATTTAAAAGAGTTGAATAAAAGTTTAATCTTACCTGTTATAAAGACAGGCAGGGGTTTTTATGATACAAAGTAATTCATAATAAACTAATGCTTTCAAAATAAATACAAAATGTGAGTTTCAATCTTTAAAGAATCGCTCATTAATTCCTGGTTAACTTATTTAATTATGTTTCTTCGATAATATACGTAATGAAATACATTGGGCGAAACATTTTTCCTACTGCTCACAGACAAATACAACACGTGCACTACATAAATTAAAATTTACTGTATCATTCATACTTTAATGTAGGTCTGAATGTAATGTAATTTTTATGTTTTTCATCCACTATCGTAATATATGAATTTTCGTACATTTGATATACATAGAATTGATTTCAATACATATAATCATCATAAGTAAACAGTATTAAAGTTTACTTTTGTTAGTACATAATCAGCGTATTTTTTTAGTCTCTTTTAGACTATATTTGGTTAATCTGGCCAAGCCCCTCCGTGCCATCTCAACGCCCCCTAATTTTCTCTGGGTCTTTTACTGCCCCCCTGAAAGCCTCAAACGCTCCCCAAGGGGCGTTATTGCCCACGTTGAAAACCTATGGTATAAACTGAGAGGTGTAACGAGTATTTAAAAACAGTCTACAGAAGGTCGTTTACATTTTATGGAAACGACTTTGTAATTTATTTTCTAGATAGCATTTTGAGATAAATGACAACTTCAGAATAATCGTCTACTAATATTTTCTTTCGATTAAAACGTAAAATAATAGATTTATTTTAAAAATATCTCCTAAAATTGATAGATGAGTGAGTGAATATTAACGTCGCACTGTTCAGCTGCACGAGGGCTTTTCACAACATTGATAAAGTTGAGCTTCATACGAACAAGCCTCTAGTCACACGTTTAAGTCAACTGCCGCTTATTTCATAAAGAAAGAATCAAAAAGAGGAATAAAGTGTATCCCATTTGATGAAATACCTATAAAATCAACTGATTCTTTCCAGTGAACTTTCGTGCTTTCAGTGTATTGAAACTAGCCTTATGAAAACGGCTTTCAAGAACACTGAACGGCTTTGGGAAACGGTTTAAGAGAAATGGTGTAAAATTGGCATGACAGTTCATTCGCAGTCTATTCCTCTTAAACCGTTTTCAAATGTCCGTTCAGTAATCTTGGATGCCGGTTTTCTAAGGCTCGTTTTAATAATCCGAAAGCACAAAAGTCCATTTTAGAAGCGTGGTTGGCCTGATAGTACTAAGAAAAAGTTTACTTTCATGGAAAATTTGAGCTAAAGTTATTGTCAAGAATCATGACTATCAGATAAAAGCAAATAGTCACAAAAATACGACATTTATAGAATAAAAATTTACTATTAAAATCATTTCCATAAAGTATGATCAACCTTCTGTATATAGTTGTCTACTAGTTGTGAACGCTTCCTGAGATATCGCAATGAGTAGATGAGAGAGAATTCAGTATGAACAAGTTACAAAAATTAATTGGGGGATCTAATGATCAGTCTCCGCAAATAGAATGCTGCTTTTCGTAGATTAATGGCTCTCATGAAGCGCAATGCCTTGATAGTGATGAAAGTGTTGAATCAATGAACATAAGAAAGACGGACAAGTTAAAAATTTGGACAGTGGTAGCGAACTCGTGGTTGGCGTTTTTGCAATAGAATCCTGCGTTTTCAAGTTTTGATGCAATAAAGACCTGTCATGTACATAAACTGATGCATATTAAAACCTAAACGTGCTTGATCGAGTGAATTAGATAGCGCTAAACTGGTCAAACTGTATATAAACGAGATAACTAGGGAGGAGTCGTATTTTATGCTGCTGTAATTTTCCCGCTCAAATCTAAGCAATCACGTCTGCACAAACTCGTGGGACTAACTGCGCTCCGTCAGCGTGATTTCGTAAATTTAGATAAAGCTTATAGTAAATTTAGATAAATCTTATAAACAAGATATCAATCATTGGCATGGCCAAGTAATTTTAGAGCGTTTTTCACATGTTGTATTTTACAATAATGCAACTAATGAACTTTTTACTAATAGAAAGTAGTACTGTACCACTCCTCTAAATGTACTACTATTGAGCTGAAAAGAAAAAATTTTGTGGAAAACTCGGGAAAATTTTATGGAAACTCAATAAAATTTTGTGTAAACTCAGTAAAATTTGGGATAAATTTAGTAAAATCCCGAGATATTCAGGAAAATCTTGTGGAAAATTCGGAAAATTCCGTGGAAACTCGGGAAAATTTGAAATATTTTATGGAAAATTTGGTACGATTTTGTTGAAAACAAGGTAAAATTTGAGAAAATTTTGTTATAAACTAGCGTAATTTAGGAAAATTTGTAGGAAAATTCGGGAAAGCTATGGGAAAATTTAAATATAATTCGGCTCATCTAGGGCACAAATGCGACCCAATGCCGAAAACCCGAGGTCAATTGGTTGCTTATTGGCTGAGAAAAAGGTACGACAAAATATGGAACGAAGACGAAATTTGCGTCCTAATAGCGCTTTTGTTCCACTACGTGAAAAACGCGCTAAAAGTTATTTTTACTGATCAAAATATGTTTTCTTCGAAACTGCTATTCGCGAAAAAAAAATAATAAAAGTCGATTTACGAGCAAGACTGCAATATTTGGCCCTTACCTGCATCGTGGATCAAAATCCAAAACTAAAATAAAAATGTTGATTGTTTTTGTATTTTTTTAAATTTTTGGCTAAAACTAGGTTCTAAAATGTGTTTTCTTAGATAAAAAAAATGATTTTTTGTCGGTTTTTTTTAAAAAATAAGTGTGCATTATAAGGTGTAATAACCCTGCTCGTGCAGGGTTCATTGGTGTTTGGGGGTTCAAGAAAAGATCAGCCACAATCAGTTCAAATTATAATTTATTATTTTCTCACTTAAGTTAAGAACCCAGGGTAGAAAATACACACTACTAATAAGTATAGGAGCAACTACACGGTAAGAAGAATACCTAATATTTGAGTATACTTTAATACACTTACTCTTGGAACACTTTGGATGTCTACGATCTAACTGACCATAATTCCATTCTTAATTGTTTGGCCTCCGGTAGTTATAATTAAGCTCTATCTTATTGACTAAACCGTCAATTAGCAATCTTTGATCATTCAGCAATTACTCGTCGACTAACTATCGACTATCTTCACTAACTAACTTCGCGTATCTAAAAGTCAATGCTTAAATAGAACCCTTCATTTGAATAACTCGTCTTCTTCGGGGGAAAGTTTTCAATAGAACAACAGTTAAAAAGAAATAAATTCACCCCAAGAGGATTAATGATAAGTTCTAGGATAGACCCGTTACAAAGGAATTAAATCCGTCACGGTTCAAAGTGCTACGTTAGAGATTTGTGGAAGTTTAAAGTGTGGGTCGTCAGCTGAAATATCGGTTTTGTCATTCGATCATAGATAAATATTATAGGGTTTGTCACCAGAAACTCCTCTTATATGACTTCTAAATGTGATATTAATATCACATGATCTTGGGACAACGAGAATTGACCCTGTTACTTATTAATAGGATCTATTCTCGTGGTCCCAAGATCAACAGGCTTACCTTTTTCTTCTTTCCTTCACCTTATGTCTATCCCAAATGTGTGTGTGGTATACTGGGTCACTAATAATATAACAAATGCTTAATGCAGTTTGCCAATAAAACCACCAGACAAATGAAAATAATTATCTAGGACCGCGGTTGAAGAATTTAACCTAGACATCAACAGAACTTTTGTACATCGCTTTTAAATTACAAAATTAAAAAAAACTCATTTTAACACTGTGCTTTATAAATTATTTGTTTAGAAAACAAGATTTTTAAAATTTAGATTGTTAAAATCATCTTTTGTAAATTTTTAAGAAGAATGAAACTGAAATATTTTGTGTGTGTTTCAAATGGGGCTGTGGATTGGTAATTACAATTGCAGGCAGCTTACATTAATTTTTGGTGTTTAACCATATAGGTGGATACCAATTACCACAATGTAATTTTGACGTCCAGCTCCCCACCCCCAGTGAGTGAGTGAATATTGATGTCGCACTATTGAGATCTTTTGGTGACGGATCTTGAAATTTTGAGCCATGATCAAGTGACGAGGCTGATACCTGAGCTGGTGCCCCCTCTCTTAGCTGGCCACACCACATTAATGGGAAGACGCTTGAACTTCGACAGATTTAACGTGCATCGCCCCTCTATACGACGGTTCTTCAGTGGTACCTGGCTCGAACTCCTGACATCCCAGCCAGGAATCCGTTACCTTTACCACTAGGTTACCTCGGCTAGTTTCCTTCCCAGAGGGAGGCCCCTGAGCTCTGGTGAAGCGAAATTGTACTAGAAATTTAATTTTTCCGCGAGCCCCCAAGCCATACAAGTTCACAAGGGATCTTTAATAAGCCGCATAATCATACGACGCGGTCGATTTCTTTCATCATGAAAATCCACCGACTTGGGCCTGGGTCGAACCCGCAAACTTAGGCGTACAAGGCCAACGATAAATAAACTACGCCTCCCAGCAGGTTGAAACGGAAATATTAATTTACTGAGTATATTATAACATTAAGATATCTTAAAAATGATTTATTAAATCAGAAGTTGTTTTAAAGTCATATTATCTGAAACGAAAAATCTAAATTCAGAATTTTTGTAAATGAGTTTAATACATTATGCTGTCTGAGTAATAATAAGAAAAAGTGAAAAAAATCTTTTATTTTACTGACAACTTTTTACTCAATGTAATATTAATTATTAAAATAATGTTACAGTAACTATTATTATCATGATTAAAAAAATATGATGATTAATCATGTAAGGACTAGTATTCTTTTTCAAATACTTCTGTTACTTCAAAAATTGTGTCTGAGTATCAACAGAAAAGCATTTTCATATGTGTTGTTTTCTACATTTACTGTCATACAAGTAAATCTGTATTACATTTCGAGTTATCTTAACAGGATTCTTACAAGATTAAGGATTAAGTTCCAACAGGACTTTTCATAAACAATTGTTTCTTTTATAACTACACTCATGGACAAAAAAATTAGCGCACCAAGAAGGAGTCGTCAAAATGAAACGAAATTTTACATGCGTAATGGCTACTTTGATATAAGTAAATAATTAGAAAATCAAAGAAAAAGGATAATTTATTTCAGTGAAAAAGGCAAAAGAACGGAGGATTTAATACCCTGTTGAACCCCCTCTAGCGCGAATGCAGGATGCGATACGATCAGGCATTGAGGCATACAAGTTCTGTATGATGTCTTGAGAAATTTCGTTCCATATTTACTGTAACCTTGCCTCTAGTTCGTTCAAACTCGTGGGATGCCCAACTCGCCGTCCCAAATGATCCCAGATATGCTCGAATGGGGACAAATCTGGGGATCGGACAGACCAAGGAAGGGTAGTAACAGTGCTGAGACAGTCTTGTGACACCCTTGCCATGTGAGGCCGAGCATTGTCTTGTTGAAAAATGGCTCCTGGAAGCCGTTGAATAAGTGGTAACACATGTGGTTGCAGGATGTCATCGACATACCACTGGGCTGTCATGGTGCCACGGATTAATACTAGGGGTGACCGTGTATTGTAGGCATGGCACCTCATACCATCACAACAGCTGTAGGAGAATTGTGTTGCTGTAAAGCAAATGCAGGATTGAGGCGTTCAACACGGGGTCTCCACACACGAACACAATTGTCATCACTGTTGGGATTGAATCTGGATTCGTCGCTAAAGACGACCTGGTTCCATTCCGTTGCAGTCCAGTTTCCTCGTGCGAGGCACCACACCAAACGAAGGTGTCGATGGGTGGGCGTCAAGGACATCATATGTAATGGGCACCGCGATCCCAAATGTCCTTCAGCCAGGCGCCTTCGTAGGGTTCGAGAAGACAGAGGGGCCCCTAGTGAAGGTGCTACATGTGCCTGGATGGCGGCCGATGAAGCAGTTGGCTATACGCGTGCATTTCTTACGATGTGGCGGTCTTCTCTACGACTGGTCTGTCAAGGGAGTCCTGTGAGCCTGGTCTTCGTGTAAATGACATCTCTCGGATCCACTGTTCCCAACACCTCCTCACAACACAATCAGAGTGGCCTAATTGATGAGCTACTCTCCTAGCTGACCACCCAGCTTCCATCATGCTGATGATTCTCCCCCTCTCAAACTGCGCCTGCTCATATCGTCTTCGAAAACGGCGAAATGGCATGTCTACCTCAGCCCTTCCTTTGTTAACGATTCAGCACACTCAAACAATCTTTGGTTACATGTTTTATACTCCACGGAGAACGACGTTAAACGCCCTCTACCGGCTATATGTAATGCGCAATCAGGCTGCATTTCTAATCATTTGCATATTTCTCCGACATGTACCTTCATGCCAAGTTTCGTTGCGATCCCGCAATTATTTCTTGGTGCGCTAATTTTTTGTCCATGAGTGTATTATATATGCATTCATGCTAAGGAATTGTAAGTAAAAGCATTTAATTGAAATATCCCAGTCTCGTTTTGGACGTGGTAGCATAGTGGTTATTGTCCCTAACTCATGGCCGGCGTGTCGCGGATTCAAGTTCTGGTGCCACTGAAGATCTGCCTTGTAGTGGGGATTGATGAACGTTAAATATGTCGAGCTCAAAGTTATCCTGTTGGTGTGAAGTTGTAGCTTGGAGAGGGGGTTTCCGTATCAGGTGTCATCATCGTAAATTGACCGAGGTTCAAACCTACAAGGTCCCTCGTTAATAGCTCACTTGCTGCTTTATAGTTCGATAGTAATATAAGTCTTTTTTCAGTCTTGCTAACAAAATTGCAAAACTGTTATAAATATCAAAGGATAGCAAATCTTCAAAAACACTCTGCATAGAGTTTTAAGTCCAATGAGATTTGTGTGTGTGTGTGAGTGTGTGTGAGTGTGTGAAAAAGTTAACTTCCTTCAATACAATACAGGATTGTAAAATTTGATTTCTCTTCATTTAATTTTGTCTGCAAAGTAATCAAGATTTAATATAAAGAGAATAAAGATAATTTATTTTCAATCTAGAAGAGGATCAAAATTTTCAAATTAATTTTCGGTGTAAAAAACAGTGACTTTGGTATGCATAGTGTTGTTTGCAAAATAGAACATCATTAAATTCCACAAATATATTGGGAAGAGAGGAATATTTTGTCGATAATTATTCATATTGAAACCCTTTTATCGATATGTTTTTTCACAAAAATATCTCTAGTAATGATTATCTTGAGACATAAGAGAAATGTTCCAAACAATTTATTTCAACCTCTTCTCCATGTAATTAAAATTTTAAAGTCGTTTTTGTGCCAAAGAATGGTTCTTTTCAGAAAATACAAATGACTTTTAACTACGACAGATAAAAGGTAAATTCAAAATCTTTCAGATAGGAGAGCACTGGGCATTATAGAGACATCTCACGGAATTAGTTTTTAAGATTCTTGATGGCGTAGAAATGTTATTACATTAGTAATTAGGGAAAAATTCGAAACATATAAAACTCACATACTATCATTAAATTACGAGTTACATCTTGGTCTCGAGTTATACTTTCAATTAAATACTTTAGATGAATGCAAGTTACTGAACCATTTACTAAATTATATATTTGAAAGGCAATTAAATTAATAAAGCAAGAAAATTTTCACAACCTGGTATTAAAATGTAAACTGATTTTATTATGTTATATAATAAAAGAAAACCTCAAGAAAGGGAATGAAAAGCTCTATTCACATGAAGAAAGGCATATTTTTAAAAAGGGAAACATAAATTTTTCAATATCAATGAAAAATACACTGTGTAAACACAAAAACTTAATCTTCCCTCGTTGTGGGGAGGTTAGAAGGAAGACTGGCCATCTTCCAAAATAATTTCAATTTATTTTCAGTATCAACAACAATTCAAAATCTTATAACCAAATCTTGAGATGCACCCAAATTCTAAATATGAATTACAATAGCGAGGCCGACGAGATACGAGAACACTAAATAAACAGATCACTTACGTCCAAGCAATACCTTCTGATTCTCTTAGCGACCTAATCTAATTTAATTTCTATTTGACAAATCGCCATTTTTAATATTCAGCTTCTATTCAGCCTTTCTTCACGTTTAATCCTTTACTGCTAGCCGTGGCAGTCTAACCTCTCTATTTCTAATCCCTAACTCGAATATTCCTTCTCAAGAATGAATAAAATATATATGAGAGCACTGTAACGAGTATGCATGAATGTGTATTTTATGTATGAAGGTAGAATGAGGAAATATTACCGTCGCATTGTTCAGCTACACGAGGGCTTTGGGCGACGGACCTCGTAATTTTGAATCATAGTCAAGTGACGAGGAGGACAGCTGAGCTGGCACACCAACTCTTAACTACCACACCACACCAACGGGGGTGATGTTTGAGCTCTCGACAGAATTAACATACATCGCTCAAGGTGGGTCTTCAGTGGAACTGGGCTCAAACTCATGACACCAGCCACGAGTCCGATACCTTGACCACTTGGCTACCGCAGCGACGTATGAAGGTAGGAAACAAATTATTCAAGTATGCTTTTAATTTTTTGTACAATTACTTAAGAATTCCAAACAAAACCACTTTTGACTTTTCCCTAATTTTAAACAATACATCGGCAAGATAGACATCACTAGGACTAAGATAAATTAACCTTTTAAATATCCCACTGTGATTGAAAGGTAGAAGAAAGTATAATTGATATTAAAATTCAAGTATATAAGAACTTTAAAGAAAAAAATTTCAAAAAAATATTTATTTTTATATATAATTTATAACGTGTTCCCTAAATGGAACATTGGGGTTTGACACTTAATTTTTTAGATAGTTTAAAAAATGATAAATGATGTTTAATTTAAAAATTCGATTTATGAACATAGTTTTTTAGAAGAAAAAAGTTATATAATTCGAAAGGGAATGTTTTACATTCAAACTAGAAAAGAAGCAGTACCATGTGTGAAGGAAGTAGCTAATAATCTTCGAATCAATATTCGCAGGAAAAGCTATGGATGAAAACTAAAATTACAAGGAAAAAGAAACATACTAAAATTATTTTAGCGTTATTGTTTTTAGCTTTTATGTTCTGGTTTTTTTCCCAGGGATACAGGAAAACATTTCTCATGCACAGTCTTTTTTAACGAACTAAATGGGTCATCTTGATGATGGTCATGAGTCAAAGATGGCATTATTTTCTCAAATCGAGTCAAACTACTTTAGTTTTAACTAAGCCAGAGCAAAGTGTTTTGTTCTATTTGTGGCTGTGATTAATAGCATGGCTATGTAAGAAACCCCGTTAGTGAAAAAACCTCTTTAAAGTTGTGAAATTTGTTGTCACAGTACCAAATGATGTGATGGGGGGTGTCGACAGGGGTGTTCATAAAATGAAAATGTGTTAAAAATTAAGGTATCCGACTGGTTGCGACAACTTCTTTTTAAAAAAATGAAGATATGGGGATTTTTTTGTTGCTTTTAGATTTTTTTATTACATTTTAAGAAAAATATGCTAAAATTAAGAAGAGAAAAAGAAATTATTATTACTAAAATGGGAAAAAATGGGTAAAAATTGACAAAAAATACCATAAAAAATACCACTTTTCTGAGTGGTCCAGTCATGGCCTATTGCATTAGGAAGTTCAAGTATTTAAGAATAATGTACTAAAAATTTATCTAGAACTTCAATCAACAAAGCAATCAAATCTATCAATTTCCTTTTTTTGGTAGTAGAATGTAAACAAGAGGCTTAGTTATGGATAAAAGGAAATCGAAACTACACTCTCCCCCATAACTCAGTAAAATATACAGATAAAAATAACTTTTTGTGCGTGTGTTTGACAGATAGGTCAAATTGTCCAATGTTGCTTCGGTTTTAAAGTGTTTTTTTCCCATTATCCTCAAGTTGCGGCCTACATGAAGTAGGGTTTGTAGCCCCGGGATCCCGAAATCCCGGGATCCTGGTGGTTTTTTCTAATCCCGGGATTTAATTTTTGTCCGAATTATATTTTGAAATTTTTTTTCAAAGTATTGTAAATCTGGTATCACATTTAACGTATCTTATTTGCTTTTCTTTTGTATACGCTTAATGTGAGTTTTCTTATGTGTTAAATCTTGAAGGGTTCAAGACGGGTGTTAAGAATCCCCTAACGAATTCTTTTTGTAACAGCCAGAGGGCATCTGAACGCTCATGTAAGTAGATACTTTTGTTTTTGTTTACAAGCACTCTGACTCTGAACTCTGTACTTGTACGTTGAATGTAGCTCTCCCAGCTTGAAGGTGCCAGGCCTAATAATACTGGATAAATAAATTGTGAAGTTTATTGTTAATGATGGCTCTCCTTTGATGACTGAATTCAATTGTCTGACTATATAAATAAAAATTATATGGTGCCGAAACCCGGGAAGAACTAAGAACCTTTAGATCGTAATGCACCGTGGATACTACAACGAATTCGTTCTGTGAATCATAAGTGAAATTGAATTTCCGAATTGTGACTGACTTCTTCTAGCAAGTGTAAGGTAAGCAAAGCTTACATTTTTTTTTAAATTGTAAAAAAGTGCTTATATACTTTGAGGAGTTTCAAAATGTCTACTGATGCATTAGAAAAAATTAAATCTAAACGTAGTGTATTACGTAAGTTAACAACTTTAGTTAATAAAGTTGAAGTTAAATTAAATTCGGGTGAAGGAATTGATAAATCAGAATTGCATGAGGATTATGAAATAATTTTAGAGCTAAAAATTTAAAATTACTTGATCAGGATATTGAAAATTTAATTTCTGTAGAGTCTATGGAAAATGAAATAACAGCGAGCGAAGAGTATCCGGAAAAATGTTTAAGATTTTGTAAACGAATTTCGCGCTATCTTGAAAAAAGAACTGTAAGTTTGGGGAAATCAATTAATTCTCTAATTCAAAATGAAAGTGTTTCAGTTAACTGAATTTTGATTTCTCATGGAACAACTAAGTTCCCTAAACTTACAATCGAAAAATTCGCAGGTGATCCAAGAAACTGGCAAGATTTTTGGAACAGTTTAGAAAGCTCTATTCATAAAAATGACTCCTTTTCACAAGGGGAAAAATTTGCATACCTAAAATCTCTTTTAATAGGCCAGGCAGCCAATGTAATTTCTGGTTTTGGCTCACTAGTGATAATTATACAAATTGTGTTAAAAGTTTAAAAGAATGATTTGGTAAAAGAGATGTAATAATTAATTCTTTTATGAATAAAATTTGAATTTTTTTAGTGTGAAATATTCCTTAAATGTCCGCGGTTTGAGAAAATTATATGATGAACTTGATGTTTCTGTAAGAAATCTGGGTTCCATGAATGTTACTTCGGGCTCTTGTGGTCATTTATTAATACCAGTGCTTTTAAAACTTATCCCTAATGATCTCGTTTTAGAATTTCACAGACAGAAAAAAGAAGGCTGTGAAATTGATGTTTCTGATCTCATACGATTTTTAAGAAAGGAAACAGAGTGTCGTTAAACTTCTCTTTTAATTACAAATGAAAAATGTAGCCCAATGCCATGTTACATCAAAAATTTGAGAGTAAAAAGTTTGTAAGGAATACACCCTCTGCCGCAGCTCTAAATGTTATGTAATGTACATGTATTTTTTGTAATGAATCACACGACTTGCAAAATTGTAAAATGTCTATACAGAACAAAATTAAAATTCAGATAAAATCTAATCGTTGCTTTAAATGTTTTAAGTCTTTTCACGTAAGTAAAAAATGCCGTACAAATAAATTTCCATGTTTCAAATGCAAAAGCCAAAATCACCATAGCTCAATTTGCTTAGGAAATAGCGATCCCAATTATCCAAAGAATAATGAAACTAACAACACTGAAATAAGTACTAACCAAATTGATTCAAATTGTAACTCAAAAAAAGATGAAACATGTAATTCTTCAGTTATTAGTAATTCTCTTTTAGAGCAAAAAAACAACTATTTTAAAAATGTTTATCTGCAAACATGTACAGCTGAGATTAAATCAGCATTTAACTCTCAAACTGTAAGAATACTTCTTGATTGTGGTAGTTCAAAAATTTTTGTAAGTGAAAATATTGCTAACACTTTAAAATTAAAACCGATTCGCAAGGATGCTCTAACTATTTATTCCTTCGGAATGGAAAAGGCGGTCGAGCAAATCTATCCAGTAGTGGAATTCCAATTAAGAAAAAAATCCACTTGTTTTTGTAATCGGGTCGAAGCCCTTGTGATACCGCGGATATCGGGTGCGCTGGTAAGCGGTGTTGACAAACATGTAGCACAATTTATGTCCCAGCGAAATTTGCTGCTAGCTGACTCTTGTAGGGGGGGGGGGGACGAAACATCAAGCATAGATGTCTTGGTGGGGTCTGACTTGTTTGGGGAATGTATTCTTCCCGAAAGGGTCTCCATGGAAAAGGGGCTTTTTGCCATAAACAGTATTTTCGGATGGGTGGTTGCAGGTGCTAATTTATTGCGTTTCGGGGAGCAAAGTTTTCCCCAGAATATAGCAATGATGAAAAATGTAGCTGTAATGAACGACTTAAAATTGTTTTGATAACTAGATTCTATTGGTATAAATAATGAATGTGAAAATCTCTCGCTTTCGGATAAAAAATTTATTGATAATTTTGAAAATAATTTGACCTATAGGGTAATAGATACGAAACTAAATTACCTTGGAAGTCAAATCCTGAAGAATTAGATTGCAATTTTGAAACCGCTAAAAGGCGATTTGATAACTTAAAAATTAAATTAAATAAAAATAAAAATATTTGTGAGGAATATAAAAGAATAATTGAAAAATGGTATTGTCGAAGAATGCAGTAATAATTCTTCATTTTCGGGTTATTTTATGCCCCACCAAGCTGTAATTAGACCTGAAAAGGAAACCTCTCGCGTTAGAATTGTATTTGATGCTTTCTCGAAAGGAAAAAATTCAAAATCTCTAAATGATTTATTATTTAGTGGACCTAATCTAATACCAGATTTATTGCATATAATACTTAAATTTCGAAAATATGAAATCGCGTTTTGTAGTGATATCGAGAAGGCATTTTTAAATATTAGTATTGCGCAGAAAGATCGTAAATATTTAAAATTTCTTTGGTTTGATATAAAAAATAACGAGGATTTTAAAGTAATGAATACGTAACGTTTGCCTTTTGGAGTTACTAGCAGTCCGTTTACTTTAACAGTGACTATTAAAAATCATCTTAAAAAATATATAAATGTAAATCCCAAATGTGTTAACATGTTTAACTCATTCCTTTATGTTGATGATCTGTTCTACGGGACAGATACTGTTAAGAATGCTTATAGAATAACATCTGATGCAGTAGATATTTTGAAACACGCGAGTATGAATTTATGTAAATTTAATTCCAATTCTCAAGAATTAAAAGATTTGTGGTTATCTAATAATGTAGCAGTTAGTAGTTCCCTTGCACCTGCTAAGATATTAGGTCTAAACTGGAATATATACTGATGAAGATTCTATAAGAATCGAAACATCTGCTTTAGAACAATGTATAAAGCATATCAAAGACATTAAAAAACATTCTGTTTTGCAACTTGTGACTAAAATATATGATCCCACTGGTTTTATATCACCATTTATCATGAAATTTAAAATTTTATTGCAGAAGATATGGGTTAAAGGGTTCGACTGGGATGAAATAATCTCTCCTGAGTTAAAAATGGAATTTGAAAATTTGGTTTCTCAAATCAGCTATTAAAAAGATATTTTGTTCATATAAAATACTTTGAAAATTGTAATTTTTATAAAGACATTTCTTTGCATATTTTTTGTGACGCGAGTGAAAGTGCATATGGTGCGGTTGCCTATTTTAAGTATTGTGACAAAAATAGTAATATCAAAACAAGCTTTATACATTCACTTCCAAAAGTTAAGCTCGAAGATGTAAAATGCAAAAAAAAAAATCAACAAATACTGCTTTGATTGACACAAAATTTGGCAGTAAAGTAGCATATATATTTATACATAAAACAAAGTCAATCTATATATATATAAATGTTATGTTGGTTTGTGTACGCTTCCATAACTCAAAAAGTTCTGCATGGATTTATCTGAAATTTTGACACAACGTTGCATTTGACTCCGGTCAGGTTCTTATGTACTTTTTATTTCGAAATGCACACTAAATTTTTTTAAATTTAATTTTGAAGTGATTTTTTGGTGTTATGACGTCATACGATGTCACGATTCGCTCTGAATGCTGAAATTTAAGCTTTACACATAGTTTTTTCCGGATTATTACATATTTTTACTATAGATAAGTTTATTGGTTGTCATATTTATCAATTTTTTTGTTCTTTGACACGTAATTGGGATTAATTTTGTATATTTTTAACTGTTTAAGACTGTTTTTTTTTATTTAAATTAATGTAATTTTTTTTATCAGTTTTAGGTTATTTTTAATTTCTCTATATTTATTACTATTTTATAAACTGCATGAACCAATTTATGTATTTTTGCATTTAATTTATTATTTAAATTATTTCTTATTTATTTTTGTGATTTTGCATTTAATTAATTTTTGCTTATGATTGTTTCTTACATATTTTTGGGTTTTTTATCTGATTTTTGTTTATGATTATTTCTTATATATTTTTGGGATTTCATCTGATATATATTAATGATTATTTCTTATATATTTTGTGATTTGCAATGTGTTTCATTGTCTGATTGAATCTTTAAATAATTTGAAATCACCCAGTTTTTCCTCATGTTTTGAAACTCAAATTAATTTTAAGTTCTCAGATCTCCATTTCTGTAATTAAACCAGACTATCCATTAAGAAAATTATGCCAAATATATATAACAAATTTTAATACTAAAAGTTCTAAGTTTTCACTTCTATCGGCAGTCTCTATAACTGCCAATTTCATTTTTTTTTCTCTGAAGGAGTAGTATTTTAGGTTTAAAAAGAAACCATAATAAAAAAAATCTCTCATCTCTCTCGTGGGATTACAGCAAATCAAGCAAAATGCTTTTTCTATTTGGTTATAGGATCAAGGATAGCTAATAAGCATGTTGAAGCTTTTATTTTAGATGACGTTAATATCACCAGATGATATACTTAAATTATATCAATGAAATTGTGTGTTTTTTTTTGGTCATAAAGCATTTTGTTTTTCTTCATTTCACAGTAAATTAATTTTCTTAAATCTTTTATTTTCGATATACTTGCGCCCCCCTCGTAGGGTTATCCCGCCCCTCTAAGGGGGAGCGCCCCACAGTTTGAGAAACGCTGCTCTACACCAGATATTAGTAACACAGAACAAATAAAGTTTGCAATTAGATGTGTGAGCACTACTAATGATAAGGTATATATTTTAGAATTTTTTCTTGGAGTTTTTAGGAATACTACACAAGCTACACAAGAAAGGCTTTCAGATATGGACACATTCTCTATTAAATCCAAAATTTCTGAAAAAATTGATTTCATCAAATTTATTGACAAATTTACTTCTCAGAAAACCAGAAAAGTTATTTTATAATTAATTATTAAGTAATCTTTGTAAAGGACTGATTCATTCATTTTCCTTTCACTAGATTTATGATTTAGTACTTTTTTTTTATTAAATTATATTTTCTGAGTAAATACTGTTGCATGTGTTTTGCTTTTCTAATTATAAAATGTCTATTTTTATTTCAAAGGTAATTTTTTGCTTGTTTATTATTTTGTTAAAGTATTTTATCGCGATCATACCCCATCAGCTGACCAAAAAATTAAGTTTTGCTCTTCAAATTTTGTTTGCATTTTTTTTATGTTTTACTTTTTTCTCTTATACAGGTAGATGAGTTTATAACCTCAATATATAAGTATTAAATATAAGTAATCATATACATAATTTTTTTTGTTCTAAGCAATTAAATAAATAAGTATGGTAATAAGTAATTAAATATATAAATACTGTTAATAAGTAATTAACTGTAGAAATACTATAAAAAAGTTCGTAAATTTGTAAGTATTATAATAAGTAATTAAATATATAAGTCAAAAAATGAAAAATTGTCTAGAGGGGCGACACACAGGGCCGATCCTAGGGTGTCGGACGCACCGCGTGCGAAGATCTAATTTTGCCGCCCCTCTACAGAATTTTTCATATTTTGATTAATATTTATATTTAATACTTATATATTTAATTACTTATTATAATAATTAATATTTATATACTTACTTATTATAATACTTATATATTTAATTACTTATCACAATACTTATATATTTAATTACTTATTATAATACTTAATATTTACTTACTTATTATAATACTTATATATTTAATTACTTATCACAATACTTATATATTTAATTACTTATCACAATACTTATATATATTTATAATTACTTATCACAATACTTATATATATATAATTGCTTATCACAATACTTTTATTTATATATTTATATATATATATATATAATATATATATATATATAGTAACATAAAATGAAAGAAATACATGGCATAATAAAATTGATAATACAAAATAATATATATATATATATTTAATTACTTATCACAATACTTATATATTTAATTACTTATCACAATACTTATATATATTTAATTACTTATTTAATACTTATATATTGAAGTTATAAGCTCATCTATACCTGTATAAGAATAAAAAGTAAAACATTAATAAAAATGAAAATAAAATTTAAATTACATAACTTTATTTTTTGGTCAGCTAATGGGTTACGATCGCGACAAAATACTTTAACGAAATAATAAAGAAGCAAAAATATTACCTATAAAATAAAACTAGACATTTTATATTTAGAAAAGTAAAACAACACAGACACAGTAATTACTCAGAAAATATAATCTAATAAAAAAGTACTAAAGCATTTATCTCGAGATAAGAAAAGTATGTAATTCAATATCCTTCTACAAAAACTACTTATAAAAATTCATTATAAAATAACTTTTCTGGCTTTCCGAGAAGAGAAAATAATTTTGGTGAAATCAATTTTTTCAGAACTTTCGTATTCAATAGAGAATGTTTCCATATCCGAAAGCCTTTCTTGAGTAGTATTCCTAAAAAGTCCTAGAAAAAATTCTAAAATATATGCCTTACCATCAGTAGTGCTCACACAACCAATAACAAATTTTATTTGTTCTGTGTGACTAATATCTGGTGTAGAGTCAAGAATTATAGTGTAATATTTTGCTTTTTTAACAGTGCGTGTTATCTCATTACGAATAGAGATTCGGCTAAAATAGTACTTATATCATTTTGAAAATGCTGCTGTACGTAGTGTGGAATGCGTGTTTTGTAATTCAATTCCTACAATTAGTTCACTCTCTCCATGTACATATAATAATAATATATATATATATATCTTGTTCAAATTTTCAATCGTTCATAAAATACTTTCTCATAAAATACTTCACACACATTCAAGTTCAAATACATTTTTTTAAACTTGTAGTGGATAACACTTGATGTTAATAAGGTTTTTTCAAATATTAATCCATTAATTAAATTAAACAAGTAATAGGAAAAAAATTAAGTCAATTCCTACTTAAGTCAACAAAGTAAAATTTTATTTTAGTTGCTTTTTATTAACTAGGTACAATTAATATAAGTATGTATATACATATGACAGAATCACAATTATTAAGTGACAAAACCGAAAGCGATTTTCTCCTTGTTATTTTCTACTTTCCTTTCTATATATGGAGTTGGACTATTATTTTTGTTTGTTACTATTTATTCAATAATTAAATACACTGCTGTTTGTAAAAAATGCAACACCATGGAGGAATCATCAAAATTGAATGAACTTTGCAGCAAATATCAATTATAGGATGTTACGTAAAATAGTAATAAAATTCCACAGTGATGCGAGTTTGGAAGCAGTCGACCGACGAGCACCGAACAATTCGAAAAACTGGCAGTGTACAAGGGAAAGTGACGTCAGCGTGCGACGATCGACCCCTGCTCCGCATGGTGGTGAATGACCGTACAGCTTCTTCCAGGCAGTTAGTTGGCAGCACGTTGGTCTAATGCTACAGGTGTACTAATATCGGCTTCGTCGATTCGTCGACGTCTGCTGCACCGTGGGTTGCGTGCAAGAGTGTCTTTATACAGGATCCGCTTCACGGCAAACCATCGATGGCTGTGAACACAGAACCTGGCAAGCTGATTGGCACCAAGTTGTCTTTACAGATGAATCACGCTTTAATTTGGGGGATCATGATGGCCGCATTCGTGTTAGACACTATGCCGGTGAACGCTGCCTTCCACATTGTGGTATCGAACGACATAGTGGCCTATCACCCGAAGTTATGGTTTGGGGAGTGATTTCATATCATGGATGATCCAATTTGCTACGAATTGAGGGTAATCTCAATAGCAACAGGTACGTCCATGAAGTGCTACAGCCCGAAATCGTTCCCTTCCTTCAAGGCATCCCTGTAGCTATCTTTCAGCAGGATAATGCATGCCCACATGTTGCAAAGCCTATTCGAGACTTCTGTTGAGCTCAACACATTCAACTTCTTCCTTTGCCTGCTTATTTGCCGGATAGGTCACCTATTGAGCACGTGTGGGATTTGGTTGGTCGGCGTCTCGCTCGGGATCTGCATCCTGCAGCTTCAAAAGACGAACTTTTACTCCGCATACAAGCAATATGGAATTCTCTTCCACAAGCAGGCATTCAAAATCTACTTGACTCCATGTCGCGTCGTATAGCAGCACTTATTGCAGCGTGTGGTGGTTACACCAAATACTGTTTTCGGACACTTAATATTGTTTTTTTCTTTGAAAACTTTGTCATTTATTTGTTCTAATACAAGTCGTTTGTGCATTAAATTTAATTTAATTCTGACGATTCTTTCAGTATGCTGCCTTTTATACAAACAGCAGTTTAGAATTAATGAATTAATATTTGGAAAAACTGTATTAACATCAAGTGTCATCCACTAAAAGTTTTAAAAAAATGTATTTGATCTTGAGTTGATGAATAAAAAGTATTTAATTAACGATTGAAAATTTGAAGAGAGAGAGAGAAAGAGAGGGTAAGCTAATAGTAGGAATGGAAAAATGAATAAATAGTAAACAAAAATAATTGTCCAACCGCATATATAGAAAGGATAATCTTGCGATGTGTCCTTGCAGTGCATTGGATAGCGCGTTGGTCTTCTAATCTAAAGGTCGTGGGTTCGAATCCCAACTGGGGTGGCCTAATTTATGATATTGTGATTTCTTTTTTATAGTACATTTTATTTTATTAGACTATTAATTAGAAGACTACTAGTGTACTATTTTATTAGAATAATTAAATTAAATTAATGAATAAATAGTAACAAACAAAGGAGAAACAGTCCAATACCATATATCAAAGGAAAACGAAAATTACAAGTAAAATCGCTTCCTATTTTATCACTTAATATTGTGATTCTGTCATACGTATATACATATTTGTATTAATTTTAACTATTTAATAAAAAGTAACTAAAATAAAAATTTCCCTTTGTTGACCTAAGTAGGAATTGACTTACAAAATTTTTTTTTTAACTTGTTTTTGCATTTACCGATATTATTAAGGTGTTCTGAAATAACTGGATCAAATTTGGCCAAAATATCTAAGCTGCCTTTAAAAAATTACCATTATATCAACTTCGTACTAGTCCCTCTGAATGCCAAATTTTGACTGGCTAAAAATTGTACCTCAGCAATCATTCTTTCATTGATAGCGTACCATCAATTTTTTCCCCTTCGATTGTATGCATTTTGTTTTTCCACGTCAACAGTACAACTTTTTTCCAGCCTTGTCTTTAATTCACCCTTCGATCTTATGTAGTTTACGTGTTTTAGAGTATTTTCATGGTTATTATAATAAAAAAAATACATTATATTTCTCATTCCAAAAAAAAAAAAAAAAAAAAATTCTGTTTTTTAGCTTTTGTAAAAAATGTCATTTCGGGATATTTTCGATAACATTTAAATAAAAATTGCACACATGGGTGTACAATTTTATTTGAAAATAAATTTATAATAATTCTACTAAATTTATCTCTCTTTAAATTTAAAAAAAAATTAAACATTGAAATAATTAACCAATTACTGACCGAATTCACAAACTTTAAATATTCCGAAAGAATTTTTAAGAAATGTTTTTTCGATACTTTGATTAGCATAACACAATTACTTATAAGAATATATTTATAAATGCGACTTAATAATACTAAATTTCTCTTGATGTATAAAAAATAAAGAGAGAGAAACCCTCCAAAAACACATGTGTTATATTGACTTAACATGATGATTCAGAAAAATGATTCATAATTTTTCATAAAATTATATATTATTTCATATTCATAAAATTTGCCGCTTTGGACATAGGTTCAGTTTTCTAGGCCCTAGAGCCGCCCCTGCTGCTAACATAGAGACAATTGTAAACACGGTAAATGGCTAAGTGGATTAATCTTATAAAATTACTCCAACTAGAGGAGTATACATGTAAGCGAGCAGATATATATTGATCAGGATAGCTTTTAATAAATGGTTTTTTTTATTTCTGTTTTTTAGTGTTATGTTATGAATCGCTTGATTCACCTGTTTGATTATATGGTATCTGACAATAAAAATTAAAAAAAAAATAATAATAAAAACCGAGCATTTTTGTAACATATTATTAAAGTACCATTAAGCTCCCCCAACATAAAATCAAATTTAGAACTTCGCTAACTAATAATACTATATGAATATTGAACTGTTTTTCAAACAGGCTTTGTAATGAAAATCATTTACTCAAAAGTCAAAAGAAGCTGCTAAATTTTTTCTCTTCTAACTTAATACCAAATGAAATTACAAGAAACTAACTTTTGATGGAGGTATAACTCACTAAGAGGAAAAAAAAAAAGCCCACTTTAATTTTGATATAAGCGTTGAAAAACCATAGGCAAAAAAATATTTCCCCTATTTTTTTTTAAAACTGTAAAGTTATTATTAAATTCAAAAATATTAATTTCCCCAAATTTTTAGATTAATCGTTAAGATAACCGAAAGTTAAAGCAACAATCGCAAAATTCTTTTTGAGCCGCCTTTATTAAGGATCAATCCACAGTGCTCTGCCAGTGCTGCCATAAAACAAAACAAAACAAAAAAACCTTCTTTTAATGCAGTATTATCGGCCCCCCCCCCCCCCCCCCCCCCGAATTTTGCTATCAGATGAAGGATGTTTGTAAAGAGTAGACATTTGTGGACAATCGGCCAACGCAATATGCACCAAAATTATATTTTTTTAAAACTATGCTGTGTTATTGGGAAATCAGGACTTGATTTTTCACTCTAATTATTCAAAATTCAGCATATTTATTCGATTTATTATAAGCTTTATATTGAGAAATTCGTAAAATTTTTTGTTTGATTTAAACCATATATACGGCCTGCGGCCGCCCCTTGGCTTGGCCGCCAGCTTGTGGTGCACACCTGCGAAACATTAGAACTTCGCACGCGGGCAGCCGACACCCTAGGATCGGCCCTGTATATCACAAGGCTACAGCTCTGGCTCTCGTTGCTTGGAAAACTAAAGTAAATGCATCAAAAAGCGCTAGCCTGTTATTTACGAGACAAAGGTGTATAGGAAAAACTTACCCCATGTCACCATTTTCGACCAACCCGTTCCCTGAGACACTGAATTCAAGTACCTAGGGTTCATTCTTGACGCAAAATTAAACTTCTCCCCTCACATTCGTGTCGCCCTTCGAAAGGCGACAGGAATGAGCCAAACGCTCAACAGTTTAATTTCTCGAAAGAGTAAGCTTCCAATCAGGCACAAGCTTCCGCTGTACGCATCCCCCCTATTTGGGCATCTGCATTAGTAACCCATTTGAAAAAATTGCACGTTTTTCAAAATGAACACCTGAGGAAAATTGTTGATGCTCCCTGGTTTGTAAGAAACGAAATCTTGTACAAAGATCTAAAAATTGACCCGATCCTGGAATTTACTAAAAAACAGTCTGCAAAATTTTTTGACAGACTACCTCAAATTGCCAAAGCAATCTATCCGAGTCATTCCTACAACTCAGTTCCCAGCTCTGCAAAAAGACCTAGAGCTGCACTTCACCACCTATGTCAGCATTTCCCAGTCCTCAAAAGACTTCGAAGATCCTGAAAATAGAATGTGGGAAATTTATTCAAAATTCTTGTTTTTAAAATTTAAAATTTTTTTGTAATTTCTTATCTTTTTTGCTGTGAAAGATTTCACCTCCATTAAACTATCGTCTCACCTTGTTCTTTTGAATCGGTCTTTATGTGCGGTAGCTTATTAAATTCATTTTCCTTTAATTTTTCACCCACTTTGTGTTTTCCCTCTTTTAATTTGTTTACCTACCAACAGATGATGCTACTTTATGGACACTTTCTGTGTCAACGCCCCTTCTGAATTGTTCACTGAACAGCGATACTCCCACCTTTTTTTATCACAACAGGATTCAGCTGTGTTTGTCCTTCCCTTCTGCATTTAACATCATTAACCACGAGCAATAGGACATTTAATTGCTTTTTACGCTCCTTTTGTTTTTATTTTCCAAATTCTGCGATTTCTTTCTGGAAGGTTCCACAACAGAAAACGACCAATCAGAGAAGAGCACAGCTTTTAGCCGCCTCCTTTCGGGCGGGTGCCTCATTAAATATGTTCCGTACTAGCCTATTACAACTATTCTCGCTATCTCACCAATGGTTTTTCCTCACCTACAGGTGTGAAGCTTTCTCTAGAGCAAGCAGCTTTTGCGGTTGTTGTCATTCGCTGGACTTTTGTGAAAACCGAAAGACCTAAATAAAATGAATGCCACCACCTTGGAATCAGTAAGTACAAAAACCTTTAAGATGTTTATGTACTGTTTTGCTTTTTTATGGAAAAAAAAATCATTAATTTTTTAAAAAATCGTGTTTTTGCATAAAATTTGGCATATTTAAAAAAACTCTTACAAAAGTATTACAAATCTTTTAATTTCTGACACATATAAAGATGTTTCTCACCAGGGACAGCTCTAGGACCGGACAAACCGGACCCATGTCCGGGGCGGCATTTGGACCGCGAATTTATACATAATATTCTTTACATATATAAATATAATTGTGCTATAAATGAATTCACATAAATGAGTAACGAGTATGGACTAAATTCATGTGACGTCACGATCACGTGATTACGCTGCCGGTTGTTTACTGTTATAGCTACGATTATTTTGTTATTTTAGTTTAACATTATAATTTTTAAAACGTCTTATTTTGCTTTTATGGTTGCTTCACAAGAAAAAGAAACGATTAGTGTTTGGAAAAAAATCATTTTTTAATATCGAACAAAAAATCTGAGTGTTTTTTGAACTTGTTCTCTCGTACTTGTTATTGTTACTTCATATAATGTAAATAGAGTGTTTTTCATTGTAAGCATGTTTTGTAATTTCCATAAGCCATTAATTAAAGTGACATAAAATATATGAATTAAATGTGTACATAATTTGTGCTATGTGTTGCTGTAACTGAGTTAATAATTAATGAAAAAGCTTCTAAGTTGCATAAATTTTTTCTGTTCAAGATAGTTGACATTTTTTGTAGATACTCCCAAACATATGTTCTATGAAAGTTAGTGTTGATTTCGGTCTGAGATCTCTGGTTATATGTTTAAAAAATGCTAAAATTTAACATTTAAAAAAAATTTGTGTTTTTTCAAAGTTTAACAAAAAATAATTAAAAAAAAAAACAATGAAACAGATTTTCAAATCCATACAAACTTAAGTTCACAACAATCTATTAAACATATGTCTCGTAAAATGACTAAAAAATTTTAAAATTTCAGCATTTTATAACTTTGAAAAAATTTAAATTCTTAAGTCATAGCTGGTTGAACTGTGTGTGACTTTTTGCTTTCAGAATCAACTTAATATACCGTATATTTTGCCTGTATATCAAAAAAAGTATATTTTAAAAAGGGTACTTTTTAGCTTTAAAAACAAAGTGACTTATGCCAATTAAAAAAAATTCCTCAATTATTTATGTCTGGTTGTATATTTTTTCTTGTTTTGAAAATTCTTATTTTTGAATGCTGTGACTGAAATATATTCAATTACTTTTATGACCTGAAAATTTTATGGAATATCTAATGCAACTATCTTGTGATTCACTGTTTTTTTAAAATTCACATATTTTAAATGTTATTCATCATTTGAATTGTACAGAAATATTTGTTTTGTTTACATGATACATTTTTAATTTAATTGTGAATGGAAATTTATGCGACTTTTTTTTCCATCTGTGTTGCAAGAATAAAATTCATTTTCAATGGATAAATATTTATTACTAATCAGAAACTTTCATAAAAACTCACTCTATTATGAGATGAACAAAGAAAACTTTATATATATATAAATTAAGTAGATCAACATGTTATAGGCCCTTCATATAAAGAAAAAAAAGTTATTGAATTTGTTATAAAAATTGTAATGTGTGAATTTTTAATATTGTTCATACTTGCATTAATTTGTAATCTAAGTGTCGCATACCCATGTACATCTGTATTGTGTAATGTTATTTTTACAAAAATTTCAATTTTTTATAGCGATGCTTAATATAGCAAGCGCATTTAAGCTTTCTGTACACATACATGATTTAAGGTAACTTTTTAATATGCTGAAAGAGCTCTCAGCACTTGCTATAGTAACTGCAACTTAGAAAAAATATTAAAATAGTTAATACATGTAGAAATAATTAAATTATTTAGCATGTATTGCAATATATCTTGTGTGTTTTCGCAGGTTTTGAAATCAGAATTAATATTTGGCATACTTCTAAATCTATCTTCTATTTGTGAAATAAATGTATCAATATTACAGTGTTACAGAAGTTTCTTCTAAATTCCTCTACCGAGTTTTTTTTTTATAACGTGCTAAGTGATGCACACACAAAAAATTTTCAGGGGGGAGGGGGTCCATCGTCGAAAGTCCCCCAACTCTTATCATACCTCAAGACAACAATTGATTCTTCTGATTTTGTCAACAAAAAACAGTAAAAAATAAATTATTGAATTAACAATATGCTTTAATTAATAAAATAAATTAATTACAAGTACTTAATTAAATTTTACTTTTTATATATAAAAAGTCATAGCTAAAAAAAATTTCCACTTTTAAAAGATAATTACTAAGTAAATCAGACAGTCACAAATGGAGAATGTTATATTTTATTAGAATCATTTTAGATATCTTTATATGTATTAAGTCTTTATATGCAATACATTGTAAAAATAAAATTCATTTTCATCAAAGAACTGACCGACAATGAAATAAATTATTAATTTGAATTTTAAATGTAAGTAGGCAAACTTGATGAAAATATAATATATTTTATAGAAAATTGTAACTTTTCATCTGTAAATACGGAAGTACTGGAAAAAATGAGAAAATTCATTCACAACATGTTTGATATACATAAATTCACACCCGTGTGAAGAACAGGCATATAAGTACAAAGAAGAAAAAATTTTAAAAAATTTTATAGTATTGGTTGGTAAATCAAACCACAAAATTACAGGATCATTTCAAATATCCGACACTGGTATAAGCCATACTATTATAAAATATGCAATTCATGAAAGCATTTCATATAATGTTTATATTCAATAAAACAATATGAGGTGTAATTTTGCATATATTATTCACAAAATTTTAAAAATTTAAATTTTTTAAAAAAATGAAAAAAATTTACACAGTAATAATTGCACATAAATATCAAGAAAACATTAAAAAAAAATTTTTTTCTGTTGTAACAGAAGTTTTAAAATCTTTTGCTTCACATAATATTTAAATGATATATTTGTATGAAAAACATATGATGAAAAGAACTGAAATTATAAAATTATTAATATAAAATATTTACATGCACACATTTTACAAAAACAAATTTTAAAAAAAATACAGTATTATAATACCTCAGAAATATCCTGCTCCTTCCTTTTTTTTAATTAATATTTCTCTTTTTAAAATAGTTTTTTTTTTTATCAATTTGCATGCATGCTGGTATTTGGTGTTTTTCCGTCTGATTCTAAATCTTTTACGGGATTCGAGCATTACACCAAGATCATGCGAACATTTCCCCTAAGGTATATGTAATGCTTTTTGGGTCTCTCTCACAGTACGTAGAGTCCCTTTGTTGAATTCACAAATTGCTTCCATTATGGCATGTGTAACTCTGTCTTTACACACAAATAGCTTCTTTGGACACTTTGACCAAATCATGTTGTACAAACTTTCATTAGCATTTTGGGTTCTGCAATTAACGCACCTTTTCAAAAGTTCATTTGAAGCAAGCCATTGATAAAGAGAAAGAATATGTGGCAAAGGATAAGATAACTGCTTAATTCTGATGCTAGGAACTAATTTGTTTTAAAAAATATTTCCCCAGCAGGACAAGTGCATGCTGCACTTATAACCTAAAATTAAAAAAAAAAAGATATTAAATATTAAAGAAATAAATTCTAATATAAGATCGGAAATTTATATAAGTTTTCGGTATTACCATTTTTTTGTCTACTGATTTACAAATGTTGAAAAATTTGTGCCAAGTTAATTTACGGCTTAATTTAAATTCAATTATTTTATCAAAGGACCATAAGTTGAAATTTAAATAATTAAATTATATGCATGATAGTTTTAAAAAAAGTGAAAATTAACAGTTTATTTTATTCAAAAACACATCATTAAGTATTTGATTTAAAAATACTATGCTAAGATTTCTCTGCATTGAATTCAAGTTTTAAATGAAAAATTTACATTTTTTTTTTTCAAAATTTTTTGCATTTCTTGCCTTTACTTTTAAGGTGTTGGAATCAAATTAGGATTTACTCATAAATAGCAATAACAATATAATGATTCAAGCTTAATAATGTAAAAAAAGAAAGTATTTTACAATAATGTATAAGATCGTAAACTTATATAAGTTTTCGGTATTTACTTATTAGTCTACTGACTAGCAAATGTTGAAAAATTTGTGCCAAGTTAACTTACGGCTTAATTTAAATTCAATTATTTTATCAAAAGACCATAAGTTAAAATTTAAATAATTAAATTATATGCATGAGAATTTAAAAAAAATGAAAATTAACAGTTTATTTTATATAAAAACACATCATTAAGTATTTGATTTAAAAATAATATGAATTATCAGAAAAATTAGTAAAAATTTGTGAGAATCTTAATGTAAACATAATATTACTCTGCATTAAATTCAAGTTTTAATTGAAAAATTTGCATTTCTTTTTCAAAATGGTTAGGCATTACTTGTCTTTACATTTTACGTGTTGGAATCAAATTAGAAGATTTACTCATAAATAGCAATATCAATATAATGACAAAAGCTTAATAATGTATATTCATTACAATAGAAAACAATGTAATTGATATTCAATGCTACTCTAAAAAGTAAGACTCAAATTATAAACTTATCATTGATAATGAACCTATTAAAAATATATATATAAATTTGCCCATTTACATTTCTTTTACAGATGTTTAAAAAGCTGCTAAATTTGAATAGCTGTCATTACTTTTAATCTTTTAGAATCAACTTATAATTCAATGATAAATAACAATATAAATATTATTAAAAACCTATGTTAATATTATTAAAAACTATTTAATATTATTAAAAACCTATTTTGTACTTCAAAACAATAAGTTAAATTAAAGCAAACATAAGTAAATAGCCCAAATGCAATCATAATACTTTCAAAAGGTATCTAAATTATAAGAGGTAAGAAAATTTATAACTTACCTCAGAAGCTGTTCTGATCTGAACAGATAGCTTGTATTTACTCTTTTCTTCATCTCTGCTTTGACAACGCCTGTGATAAAGAAATAATCATTCACTGAGCAATCAGGCTCAGTAAACGATATGGTGCTTACAAACTTGGTTTCATATAACTTCAATCCTTTCCTAACATTGGTAGTGACACTGGAAAATTTCTCGCTATATCGGAGAACTTCACATAAATTGAAATTTTTTAAAAGGGGTACTGTGAGCCATTCTTGCGCAAAAATATAAAATAAAGAACTACAAAATTAATTAAGAACTAAAATAACTATCAGCTAATCTAAGTGTATCCCTCCAAGAGAACTATACATAAATATACTATCTAACACTAGTTGGAGCGGACGAATACCCAATTAGATAAATAAATAAGAAAGAAACAGAAATTTTACAAAAAAGTTGTTAAGAATTTTTCCTAACAAATATAAAAACTAGAATAATGCATAAAATATAATGATATATATTTTAATTAGATAAAATTACAGCATAAGAATGTCAACAACTTACTGCATAGGTTTAACACGGGAATAAAAAACACGTGCAAATGTTGGAAAGTTGTCACGTGATTCCTCGCTTGGCGTCTGACTGGTCTGAATTTCGTCCATTGAAAGGACTACTGAGTTAAAAGAGCACTAGGTTAAATCTTTATAAATATATGCTTCTATATAGTTAAGCAAGGTCGTTTTTAACCTCTCTGGCGCAGAGGCGGATTAAGCTAGTTGGGGCCCCCTGGGCTTGAAGAGTCGAAAAAATTTGCTGACCTTAAATTCTCAAAATAAAATGTATAGCTAAAAAAAAAATTAACGGCTAAAAAAAACATTTAACTTTATTTTAAAGAATTAAAAAAAACCTTACTTATAAAAGCTTAAAATTTTGCTATATAATTTTATGTCTTGATTTTTCTTGGGCAAATTCATCGATTATTTTTGCAGTATCTATTTGGTCCAAAACATCTTGTTCTATGTATAGAATGGCCATGCTGTTCGGATTGTTTTCTCCCATACTACTTCTTAAATAATTTTTAACACGCTTTAAAACCGAAAAAGATCTCTCACTTGATATATTTGATATCGGTATAGTTAAAAATATTTTTAAAAGTATCTCGACATTAGGGAAAGTCGAGACCATTTCTTTTGCGACTCGATAAATTTCTATTGAAGTGTTCATAGTATCTTTGTTTTCTTTTAAAAATATCAAAAACTGATCCAATTCATCGTCAAAATTAAGCGATTCAATATCGTCTTTGTAAATATCCTTAAATTTTTGTACGGCTTTCTTCTTAATTTCAGAAAACCTCTCGTCAAAAAATACAAAAAAAGTGTTCTATAACAGTTTCATATATTCCAGCTCTTCGGGATAGTTCTGTACTTGTCCTATCGCATATGACATAGAATGAGTTGAACAAGAAATTTTCCATATTTTCAAATTCGTGACCTTTAGTTTCACCGAAAATAATTTTTCTCTTTCGCTGCCTGCAAGCTTGTCCAACTTCCTTTTCAAATGAGAACCCTGTAAAGCAGTTGCTTTTTGTTCTACTTTTCCAAATTCATTCCTGAAATTTTGTATAAAATTTTCTAAAGATTTCAGTAGATTAGATCCTTTTAATAGCTCACACCCAACTGATTGTAATGCTTTGCTAGTAGCACTCACCCTTTGGAGTATGGTATCTCAAATCACGGTCATTAGGGAAGTTTCATACTTTCCCATGTGTTTCAAAAGTACCCAATGATTAAGGCCGTACGCTAGCCTCCGGCAACGGAGTTAGCCGCGGTCGACTCAGTATTCCACTCGTTTACCAAACACCCCAACGCAAACAAAAATAGCTCCAGCAATTTTTCTTTATATTATTATTATTTCAAGTCGCAATCTAATGTACTTTCTTAATTTTAATTTTATTTTTAAATTTTTAACTTTTCATACTTTTTCTCACCTTCCACTAAATATGGCAAGTGTAATTTTTAATGCTTCCTCAAATTCAAGATAGGGGATGAAGACCTCATCAGAGATCATGTGTCCCAATGACCATTCTACCATGTTTCAAAAGAGAAGTTGCCTCCAGTATTGTGATCTTCTCATTTGTATCGCGTATTTCAGCCAGGGCCTCTTTTATGTGTATATAACCAAGTCTTATAGCTCGTACGGCATCTGCTCTTGCTGACTATCGTGTATCTGAAACTTTTTTCACAGATATTGCATGTTTACTCCTTTCCAGGTTTTTATTTAAAATTCGGCAGCGATGGGTTAACACAGAAAAAAATAGAATAATTTCTGTGTGTACAAGCATAAAACACATTTAATTGCATCGCTACAACTTTCTGCTGCTAAATTTCCTACTAAATTTAAAGAACGACTGGCACAAGGAATATAAACTGCGCTTGGACTGTGTTCTTTAATACGTGCTTGTATATCTGAGTATCGCCCGGACATATTAGACGCATTATCAAATGATTGCCCCTCTTGCAATTTTTAATATCCTGTCCAAATTTAGCTAAAATTTCTGAAGAGCATTAAAATTCCCCCCCCCCCCAAACTCTCAGAAAATTACATTTAATCTTTTTTCATATTTTCTGATAGAAGTATGAAATTTCCGATTTAATACACACATATTTCGTTTAATTCTTTTATTCTTTACAGAAATCATAGTTTAATTTCTAGAACAAAACGTAGCTTAGCTTCCGGATTACTTATAATCAAAATTATTAAAATGTCTCAACCAAAAGTAAGCATTCAAAAATTCTAAGGTTTTCTTTTAAAAACTGGAAAAACAATTATAATACTCTTGATTTGTAAAGTTTCCTTTTAAAGTTTCTAAATATAAGTTAATAAAATATTAACTGAATACAAATGTTTTTTACACATTCTAGTTTAGTATTATAACTATACTTGTTTGTTTTTTCAAAAATCTTAATAATTTGTGACTAAACAGAACAATAAAACATTTCCAAAGTAATTTGAAATTTCTAAGATAACTCAAAACTGTTTGACAAACAGTACAATATATCACAAAAGAAATCTACAATTTTTCAACTAAATTTATATCTTAATTACATTCAAAGTTCCATTTCTCAAAATTAAACAATCTTACTACATATTGAATAACTTTTCAAATTTCTATTTTGTTTGAAATCACTCTCTCTCTCTCTCTTCTTATCTACTTTATAAATTGTGTGTTTATCATATTTTTATTTCTGTAATACATTTTGCTACCCCTTTAAATAGTTTTAAACTAGGAGCAATTAAAAATAGTACCTATATTTTTCAACATTTATTATTGTTCTGTAAAAATAAACATTTCATTACATGCTTTTTATAAGAAATTTTTGCTATAGTATTGGCATTGTTGCCTTTTTTAAAGATTTTAAATATATAGATGAGAATTTTGATTAACTTTATTAGAAGCATGCAGAATGTTATACAATATTTTAAAGAAATTATGCAATTTAAAGTAATTATACGATTTCTATGTATTTTTATAACTAGTTATACACATATTTAATTATTAGATTGCACTGAATATCCTTTCAAGTTGTCTGGACAAAAGATCTTAATCAAAAAAAGTATCGCGAGCAAATCACTCTTAAAATGGCAATAAATACAAAAAAGACAAAAAGAATTTGTGCTTTTCAAATTTAATCTTACAAAATAATGGTTCTCTTAGCAGTTTAAAAGTATATTAGAAAAATTATGTGTTTATTTCACGTTACCAATAAAAAGAAAGAAAAGTGTATTTTTAAGTAAACTTAATATACTTTCTTTCTTTGAAA
The DNA here is from genome assembly GCA_019973975.1 of Trichonephila clavata. Classification (NCBI taxonomy): domain Eukaryota; kingdom Metazoa; phylum Arthropoda; class Arachnida; order Araneae; family Nephilidae; genus Trichonephila; species Trichonephila clavata. The sequence continues at coordinate 61,474 of BMAO01032511.1, read as the reverse complement.
ATTCTTTTAACAGTTTGAAGCAGTTTTAATGAAATATATAGAAATTATAGATTGGCTCATATATTACTAAACAAAATTATCGTAATACGTTAGGATTACAAACAAAAAATCAACACAATAAATATAATAACGTTTTATTTCAATTTCGAGTTATTGTTAGGATTCTTTTAAGTATGGTAAATAATTAATGAATGTACTCAAAATCTCATTAATGTTTTGTATTTTAAATGAACTATTATCACTTTTTATAACTGACTCAAGAAATTATTTTTATAAGAGAGGCAAATAATATTTTTTCATTTGAATAACAATGCCAATCGAAAATGTTTTAAGATTCAAGCTACGAAAACACATTTAAATATGTTAATAATCACACATTTAATATGTTAATAATCATAAAAATATTCTAAGAAACTGATGGCAGTTATTTATATTTATGTACGTAAATCGAAAAATAAATAAATAAAATAGTAATGACACAAATGTGACAAAATATTTTTTTCACTTTATCTTACGCACTGATTAAAATACCTGCGCATTAAATCTTAAAAATCTAAAAGAGAATTTTAAAATGAGAAAATATAGTTACCTTTTTTTGTTGTTTAAACACGGTTCTCCTATTTGTCTGTATATAAGCGCAGGAAGCTAAAAGAAATTAGTTCGGAAGTCAAATTGACGCAAAATTTCCTCAGTTTACTTCAAAAGAGGTCTTTTTCTCAGGGTCATTCTGTCCCATTCTTTTCATTCGTCCTTAAGCCTGTCGTGCTTTTGTCCAATGTGCCGAAATTCTTTTTTAACGCGCCCCTCCCCCTTCCCCCAGAGAACCAACGTTGCGAACGCATTGATACTCCTTAAAAAAATAATTTGCTATAGACTTGGAGGGTGACAGAAGACTTAAGGCGCTTATGGTCCTATCTTTTCTCGGAACGGGAAGCAGATATCCAGCCCTTGCTCACCATGAATGCACATTCAGTCTCTTGGTTGTTACAGAAATAAAAGAGAACCGGGATAAATATAATATTAATACTCTCTTTCTCTCACTGGACCATCTACGAAAAAAATTCCGACTAAGGGCCAAGCCTTCCTGTAGCTTCTTAGCGCGACGTTTGTTACAGTCAATCAATCAATAGACGAAGGGGTTATTGTGTGACATTTACAGGCAAATAACATTCTGAATGGATTTTTTCCATCCTAATAAATGTTATCTGTATTTCACTTCAAACGATCTTTCTGTCGATCCGCTTTGAATGAGAAGTTTTTCCTACATTCAAAGATCACACCACTCCTTGTCTTCTCATTATTTTGAGTAATTTTACCAACTTTTAAACTTTTCTTATTGCGTTTCCTGAGATTCAGAATTCACACGGAAAACTTATATCGTTTTATGCCAGTAACATACTATTTTATAAACGTAAAAAGGAACTCTTAATATGACCATTGATAACATTTTACGTCTTTTTGCTTACACACGTCCAGGGCCTCTAGGGAGCCCGTATCATTGAAACGGGGATAGCTACGCCCCTGATAAGAAGAAATGTTGTTCAGGAATGTTTCTCAGAATTTAAAATCCTTTCTTATATGCTTCATCTGTGGTAGTGCGAACCGTTAAAGTCTGCATGATTTCAAGAATTAGTTTGCAGATTGTTGAATTTCAGAGATCTACAATAGTAATGTTTACGACAAAATTCACATTTCTTACGATAGGAATATTGTCAAGTTTTCATATGCAAGAGTACATTTTAGTTTTTGATCATTCTGGGGCCCCTGCGCACAGCATCCGCCACACCACCAACATGGGTTGCCCTGTACATAGTTCCCTTTCTCTATATTACAAAAACTTAAAATGTAGAAATACTAAAAGGAAAACATTATCAAACTAGAAACACACAAGTTTTTCTCAAAAATCAAACATATGAAAACAAATAGTGAAAAATGATCCTATGAAACCATAAAAATAAAAATAAATAAAGAACAAGATGCACATTACCTGAAATTTTAACTTTAAAAGTTAATCAAATTTAAGTTGACCTATGGTAAAAAATGCCAGCAAAATTCAGACCTTATGAAAGTATGCAAATATCCCTGTGATCAATTATTTCAATAGCCAAAGATCCTCTACAGTTTTTTCCAAAAAATAACTTTCATCTTTTTCACTATTTGATTCATTCATCAATTTAGAGAAATTTCAATATCACTTAAATATTTCGCTTTTTCTCTCATGCTGACTGAAATAAAACTGATACTAAATTTACAAAATACTTCGATCCAGTGCCGGATTACTCGTTAGGCGGAGTAGGCAGTTGCCTATGGGTCCCATGCATTTTAGGGGCCCACAAAAGCAAGTTCTGTTTTCTGTTAGTGCTCCAAAAACAGGCTACAGGGCCCCGAGAACTCGACTGCCTAGGGGCCTCCATGTCGTTTAATCCGACACTGCTTCGATCTCTTTCCCCACATTCTCAAAATATAAACACAAAAATCCAGATAACAATAAATCACGAACCTTCAAATACTAAATTCTTTCAAAAGAACTAAACATTGGTAGTTGTTTATAGTCTGAGATCTGGGATCATTATTGTAATATAAGAAATCTGGGATCAAATTTTTAAAAACTTGGAACTGAAAACATATATTAAAGACCAGTTCAGGAAAACATTTTTAAAAAAAAAACGGATTTCAACCGCAATTACATGTAATATATGAGGGCAACATTAATTGTTATACGATTCAAATGTGGGTAATTATTGGGTTTGTAATATCAGTACAAGATTTTTTGTTGCACGTGGAACTTATAACTGAAGTCTATCAGCTTGGGGCCCCTGGCGGCCGCCAGGTCCGCCAGCCGCTTAATCCGCCTCTGCTCCGGCGCCCTAGGCACTTCAAATTGTTGCGTCCCCTCACACTAATTCCATAGCATCCTCTCCCCCTCCTTCAGTTCTTACCTTGCCAGATTTGATTCGGGAGGGATTTTTCCTTAACTCTTTCTATTTTCCCTTTCTTTGTCTTCTTATACATTATATATAATGTTATATATAATTATTATATATATATATATATAATGGAGAGTCCTTCCTTCTTCCACCACCTATGGACCAGCCGTAAGGAAAGAGAGTGACATGGCTTGGTCACTCTTGTTCTAATCTTATGTTTTGGCATCACGGGACCCTCCTGTTTCTGAAAGCTATTTTTTTCTGTAGTATCATTTGAATCAAGAATATTTTATTGCACTTATTTTCATTGTTTTTCATTAAGAAAAATTCAAAGAATTCATAAAGTAAAGTGAATGCGATTCTAGACCGGGGATCGGTAGGCTTTCAAGAAAAAAGAAGCAGTTATCGAAACAAGATATCGAAAGTATCAGACACCTACTTGACATGCGTTTCCGGGACAAACGTCCCCCATCCCAGCAACATTCGCGTTCAAGACTGTCCTGCTCCAATTAACATTTTTTATATTATTTAAATAAAGTTTAACACACAGGCATTAATACATTTTCCATTCCTTTATAAAGAAAGAAATATTGTAGATATTTTTTATTTATTTATTTTTATTTCTATAGCTCAATGCAAGTACGATCAGTGTCAAAATATCAATGCTAGGAATAAAACTTTGAAGTTTCGTAAAATAATTTCCATACCAGTCCTACCTAAAGTACTACATTTTGGAATTTCATGTTTACACTCAGGGCCGAACCGTGCCCTTTGGGGGCCCTGGGCTAACGACATCTGGGGCCCCCTAAAAATAAAATTTTGCCACTTTCCTAAAAGATTTTTTTAAATATCCGCAAATTAAGGTTGTTTTTTTTTATTTCAAGCAATTTAAATACGTTTTAAGCAATGAAATAATAATAAAAAAAAAGCTTTTCTATACTTTTGTGCTGCAAATTCTTTTATTTACTCATCACATTTTAAGTCTTTAGTGGGATCAGTAGTAATAGAAAGAAGTGATAATTAATTAAGCCTAGTATTTGTCCTATATTTGTTTTCTATATAAGACACAACTCATAATAGGGAGCGTTAGAAAAATCTTTAAAATACAAATTTGGAAGAAGGTCAACAAGCTTCTTTTCAAAAATTAAATTGAACATATCACTACAAGTATAGGACTCTAACTCAGTTTGTTTTAGATAAGTTTTGAACTGAACACTTTCATTTACTAAATGTTGGTTTACATCATCTGAATAGTAATCAATAATAGCGCGTACACTTTTCAGGCCGACGTTCTCCGTACTTTGATCTTGCTTAAGGATAATCTCATCTAACGCAACAATAAGCGTGTCTGTTTTAAGATTTTCTTTTCCATACACAGCTTTTTCAGTGGATTTATCGGCAGATTTTGAAGTAATTCGTCTCTTGTTCACGTCGCTATATTCTATTTCTGCACTAGGACACTTAATTTTTGGCTGTGTCTTGATGCTCTTTTAGTTCGTTATCTGATTCACATGTCGTACATTGCTTATAAGCGTTTGTAATGGCATATCATTGACTTATTCCCTTCACAAATGTCCAAACCAGGAGTCTAATTTTTTGTTAACTGAATTAAATCTTTCTAAAATTTCTTCCCAAAATATAATTAAAATGGTATTTTCGAGTTTTGTTAATTTATCAAATAAATTTACTGCCTCTTTTCGAAAATTAATTTTCTCTAATTTTCATTGTAACTAAATGTCTTAAAAAATATTCATGATATTACCATCATTATCTTTTAAGGCTTCAACAGCATCGTAGTGGCAAGATCATCTGGTCTGACTTAAACTTTTTAAGGTAAATTTCAGTTTAATTTCACGAATTAGAAGTTCCAACCTACGGGTTGAAGCAGAAAAGAAAACATATATTTGTTGCACTAAGCCAAAGAAGTTCAAGATTTCAGTTGCAAAATTAACTGATTCTGCACCAACCGGAAAAAGATAATGCGAGGCACTTGGCACATAATTTGCGAATTTATTTTTTTTCTTTTAGAAGAGCTTGCACACTATTGTATCGACCGGACATATTGGCATATTTGTCAAATGACTGTCCCCTACAATTATCCAATAGCAATCAGTCTATTTGTTTCTAAAAATTCTTGAAGAGATTTAATTAAGTATAAGGCAGTGTGATTATACTAATCTTAATTAATGAGAGCCATCTTTCATACATTTCCCCGAAAACAATATCGTATTACAATAGCAAGTTGGTCTTTGTGGGACAAATCTGGTGGTGAATCTACCATAATTAAATAGTACTTTGTGTCATCGTTATTTATTTGAGGTGTAATTGTTTTAATGATTTGCTTGCCCATGATCTAAATTATTTGCTCATATATTGTTTTTGATAAGCAGTATATTAATGATTTTGTTCGTAATTCTCGCTCTTCAATATGTTCACGAACGAATGGGTCGAACTCTGTTAGCAGTTCCAGGGCACCCATAAAATTACCATTATGAAACTTCGAAAACTTCCTCGGCACTTCTAAATGCTAAACCTCTTACAGCCAAATACTTTATTATCGCAATAGCACATTTGAGTACATTGTGGTAATATTCTGAATGTTTTATTAGTTGCTCCTGTAATTGTTTATCTAAAACAGACTTATTTTCTTTTCATGTCAACCAAATTAACATTAAAATTTTGTGTTCAATGGAATTTTTATGATTTTCTAAGCAACTTTTACGCGTTTCCCATCAGAAAAGCCGGTTGCGTATTGAGAATTGGTTTTAGGAAAAAGTTTGCTGGTCAAACAAAAAACACTACTACTAGTAATTGAATAACATAGCCAAGATCTTTCCAGCATTTGGCCATTTTTAAGTTTTTAAGGAAATGATTATTCGAAACTGATCTATTTTTTGTTCTTTGTGTTTTCTTATCGAAACAGAATATATATTGTTTTGATCGCTATTTTGAAAAACACACATTTCATGTGAAAGGATCTGATTAATAAAATTATTACTAAGCGATTTAGGATACGAACCGACGCCCACGTATTTCTCAACTCAAACCTAAAATTTCCAAGCACTAAACACTTTTCGGTCGGGGCATTACTGGTGTCGTCTGGCTGAACAATATCTTTTTCACAAGGCTGCTGGTCATCGAGATCTTGCATATTTTCATCATTAATGTTGTTTCTCCGTTTTCTTTGGCTAAATTCCTTTGCTTTTCGCTTGTTAATGCATCTGCGTTTGTTATATTCTTGTTACTTTGTTCCATTGTAAATAAAATTTAAATTTTGACAAATTTAATTATTATTTTTCTCGGTTAAACAGTAATTTTCGTTTTTCGCTTCACTTTTATATTTCCTGTCACACATATTTGTATTGTTAACTAAGGACTTGATTTTCCTGAAAATAAATTTAAAAGTTTAGGTCATAAAATTACGATAGCACAACCGACTGTGCTTAATAAACTAAAAATATTCCTTTTTCAAAACGTTCTTTTTCTTTTCAAATTTTTACATAACAATATACTATATATCTGAGGTAATTAAAAAAAGAACCAAGTTAATTTTAAAAAATAAAAAATAATCATTGTCTATATTCGCTAAAACTAAAGACACTGATTATTATAATTTATTGGTCCATCAGTTTAAAGAGGTTTTTATAAAAATAAAATTTAAAGTTATTCACCCCACTAAAAATAAATATTGTTTTTCCGTTGTCATCCATTATTTTCTGTTGTTACCTATACTTAAAAAACAGATTTATTACGAAAATCAAGACCACTTTACTTTTATACATAATATTAGAGGAACATCTCCACAATCCACATAAAATGATTATTTTTTCCCATTCTATAGAAGTAATTTAGTTGCTCACAGTGCCTTATTACTCATTAGGCAGAGTAGGCCCCACGCTTTTTAGGTGCCCACAGGAATGTGTTCTGTTTTCTGTTAGTGCTTCAAAACAGCCCCGATAATTCGACTGCCTAGGCCCCTCCATGTCATTTAATCCAACACTAGTTACTCATCACAAATTTTAAGGTAACATACATATTTATGGGAAATCCTGATATTTCAATCTTTGAAAAAGTGAAAATACAGAAAATACTTAATCATAACTTCAATATATTCTTACTCAAAAAATTTAGAAATATGTATTATTACTTACTTTTTATTTCTGGTACTATGCACAGGATACAGCACCAAATCAGTAAATTGTTGTAACTTAGAATTATTATTCCACACAAATAAATGGCTACCAAAATAGCGCCACTACGTTTGTATAAATGCACGATGCTCGTCTGCGCCGCTTTATTATAGAGCCTCTGTCTATTAATTTCCACGTATTCGGTGGTAGGGTGGAAGAACAAAAGTAAATTGCTCTTGCTCTCGAAAATATTGATATGATATTTCGGGTATTTTATTTTTGTTTGAAATTTTTTACTGGTTTTCTCTCTCTATTTTATTACTATTTTGATTGTAAGCATCTTTTTCTGTTTGTTATCTTCAACGACAAACGGGGGCCCCTAGATCCCGGGGGCCCTGGGCTGCAGCCCATTAAGCCCATACGTAGATCCGGCCTTTTTTACACTAATAATTAAACTTTATAAAACTGTTCTTACATATAGAAAAGTGTGTTTTTGGAAGATGTATTCAAGCAAAGAAAACAAGTATTGATGCATATTAATTAACATAAAAGTACTATAAAAGTCCATTAAAATATATATATGAACGAAAATCTTAAAATTAGTTGATGTAACATGGAAAATTTGCAAAAAAAAAGTTTTATTAAGAAAAAAAAAGATTTTATTAAGCTGAACATTATTTTCACTGCCTCCTTTGTAAAGGAAGGCAAATAAACGTATGTTTTGATTTTATTTTAGTATGATTATAATATTTTTGCATTTTTAATCATCAAGGGGAAATACAAAATAAATCAAAAGTAAAGTCATAATTACCGTTTGCAGTTTTAAAGGAATGAAGTAAAATTGAAGGAATTGCTGATTTAAAATTGCTTTAACTCTCTCTTTCTTTGAAAAACAGTGATTTTCTGAAGAGTCATTTCAACGCTCTGTTTATTACCCCTTAAGCAGTTCATAAAATAAGGAACGTGTTTCTGTCGGGGGATATTGCAAGGACCACACCAAGGAACGTTTTTCTACGGTGGTATTTTTATCAATAAAATGGACTTTACCTGCTTTAGTAATAATCCGAATATTTTCACTGATTTTCTAAGAACTTCGTTAACGGGAAACAATTAACTACACGAGTAATTGTCTTAAACCAGTCTAATGTTTAAAGTATACAAGTAAATATACAGAGAAACTAGTCAATACATATTTATAAAAGAAAAAAAAATTTTAGTAAATATATTTTAATTTTTTATGTTGCAAAAAGGAAGAAGCCTGGAGAGCTGCAAACGTTTCTTAAAGCACAGAGTAAAAAAGCAAACCTGCACAAAATATTTAGCAGCTTAGATTTATGAATCTTATTGATACGATAATTTAATAATAAAACTAGTTAACTGAAGCAGGTCGTATACACATGATTTTTTCATGGAGGGGGGAATTGAACCCTTCGTCCTTGTGTATAGATATCCTGCTTTAATCTAAAGAAATTCACGGTACCAAAGAGTGATGTAGATTACGATAAAGCAACGCTTCTCAAACTTTCGATATTTGCAACCCAATTTTCATCTCGCCCCCCTTCTCATAATAACAATGTATTGAATGCAATTATAATGTACTTGATGGTAAAACTACGATACAATACAACTTTAATTATAAAACGTATTAATTAGATAAATATTAAGTTTTGTTTATATAAGTAATTACTAAACTTGTTTTTAATTGACTATTGATAAATTAATTATCAAATATTTCGTGTAGTACTGATATATTTATAAGTACAAGGGTTTTATATCAGTGTGAATGTGTATTTCATTTTTTATTACATAAGAATGTATTTTACTTTGTAAATATTTTATTTTCGATTTTTCACGTTATGCTCGCGGCCCCACCCCAAGTAGGGTTATCACGCCTTCCTAAGGGGGCACACCCCACAGTTTAAGAAACGCTGCGATAAAGATTTTATTTCGAGTTTTGAGAACAATTTAATCCGTATACGTAAAACAAAATATGATTTGGGGAAGAAAAGCCAAACGATTTACATAATAATTTGGCCGACAGCAAATCGAAGATTTGATAATTTAAATATAAAAATGAAAGAAAATTATTGGCTTTTTAATAAACACTAGGTGGTTGTGCGTTCTCTGTAATTTTGTTTCTCTATTTTTCATCTTCCAATTTTTTGCGCCCCCAAATCTTTTGCACCCTAGGCATGTGCCTAAGCGGAAAAGCGGGCCGGTAGTTAAGAGATATGGATTGAAAAATTTTATTTTCAGATTTAATCGAAATAATATTGCTGACGCGAATTTTTTTTTTTTCATAAGAGAGCTTCCATTTTCGGAACAAGACATTGTACAACCTTCTTTTCCAGAATTAAAAGAACTTGTGGTTTAATTGTCTTGTTTATTGTAAATTTTGATTCGATTTTTCTGAATCATCATGATAAATCAATGTAACATATGTGGTTTTAAATATTTCTTTCTCTCTTTTTTTATACATCAAGAGAAATTTAGTAATACTATTTGGTAATTATATTCTTATAATTTTGTCATTGCTGATTGGTGTATCGAAAAGGCATTTTATAAATATTCTTTCATAATATTTAAAGTTTGTGAATTAGGTCAGTAATAGGTGAGTTATTTGAATGCTCTCTTCTTTTTTATTTTTATATGAGATCATGTGCCCCAGTGAACTTTCTACGTTCTTTTTTGATGTAAAAAGAGATAAATTTAGTAAAATATTTTAGTATTATAAATATATTTTCAAATGAGTTTGTATCAGGGCTGGCTCTAGCAGTTTTGCCGCCCCGGACAAAAATAAAAATGCCGCCTTTCCAAAATAAAAAAAAATTATTATTAAAAAATATAGAAATACACACCTATAAAACTTGAATTATTCTTCCAAAGAAAAGGCAGCATAACAGTATACATATATTACAAAAATATACAAAAAATAGTTATATACCTAAGATAACTGTAGTCAGGTCGCCCAGCCAGTATGGTGGATATGTCCCCCGGCTTGCAACCGAGTGGGCTCGGGTTCGAATCCCGAATAAGGCATGGATGTATTTTCCGGGAAAAGAAGTCGGACTTTCGCCTGTGATGGATTCCCGTCTCGAATGGAAAGCAGCGCACCCCTTCTGCTTATGCTGGATCATCGTTTGTGTAATAAAAAGTCTATATTCTTCTGTGTGATCGTACTGTACGTTTCTGTTCGTCTATCTCTCGTCTTTCATATGTACACCAGCATGAAACACACGACAACAACAACTATAGTCATGATAGATTTAACCAAAACAGTCAATGGACTAAAATGGAGACCTCTTATGATTTCTAAAGCTGTTGCTGAATTAGGACCAGCAAATTAGGGTTAAGTGTACTTTACGGATCCACCTTCTCCGTACAGCAGAAGTTTTCGACATAATAGGAAAAACAGAGCCATATAGAAAGCTAGGCCTCTAAGACTAACACACGTGTATTTTGCAACAGACAGAAAAATTGAATTAAATTAAATTAAATTATAAAAGGAAAGGTTTCTCACAAAGAGACGAATATAAAAATAATTTTTTCAGGAAAAACTAAGCAAAAACTTACGTGAAGGAATGCTAAATATAAGAGGAAAAAAATGTGTCATGTACCTTTGTCAAGCATGCACGCCAAATGACGTGTTAATATTGGAGTGTTAAACCAGAAACAAAAAATAGTGGCACCACCAAGATTGTTTTATTGTAAATAAACTAAGCAAACGATATCATATTGAAATTAATAAAAATTAAAAGGAGAAAGATTAACAAAGAACTATATTTTAAAATTAAAAAGAATGAACTAGGAAGAGTTAAGAAAACAGAGAAATATATCTAAAAATGAATTTACTTGGATAGTTGTAAGCAATTATTGCAGAACTGCTTATAATTTCTTTGCTTAAAATAATTATCAGAAACTAAATCACTATTTCTTTTTATAAAATTTAAGATAATATTTCTAAAAAAAGATAGGTGTAGGTTATTGCACCAGAATGGCATTTTTATAATGTTAAAATCAAAAGAGTCTCTTTTATCAAAAATATTATTTATTAGTAGATTATTCTTAACATTTAATTGAAGGTCTAAAAAGTTTGCAGACTCATTATTGTAATTGCTTTTTAATATTATCAGATATTGCGGATAATAATTAAAACTAGAAACATGATCTACTATATTACTAAAGATAATTAAGTCGTCTATGTATCTAAAAATGTAACAAGATTCGAAACTAATGCTATCATATTCATAAAAGTGCAAGTAAATATTAGCCAAACAATTACTTGCAGGCCCTCCTTGTGGAAGACCTTTAATTTGCTGAGATAATAAGAATTATTGTGAAAAATATAATTTTCATATAGTACTAGTTGAAAAATAGAAAGATATTTATCATATTTAATTAGTTTATTCAAATAATATTTGTTTATGGCTATTTTGAGAATTTTAACCATGTCTCCAATATCTACGGATTTAAATAAATCTTCAAAGTCATAGATATGAATAGAGATAATTTTTTTACATTGCATATACTTAATGATATTTATGCTATTCTTAACAATAATAGATTTATATCAATATTGTCTAATGTGCATTGAATAATCTTTTGTAACATCCTACCCGGAAGAGTAATAAAAGTTTTAAAGCCATTCGTTATAATTCTAAATTTATTAGGATTTTTATGAAATTTTGGAGCTAGGAAAATGTGAGGGAATTTAATATCCGAAATACGTAAATCTAATTTTTTATAAAAAGCAGAAATTCGATTAAAAATTTCTCTATTGCTGGAATTAGATTTTTTAAAAGCAGTCTTATTATGAAAATGTCTGTTTAGCATATCAGCATACAACCACTTGCAAATAATTACACAATTACCCGGAACTTCATCAACATAAACAAAAATGAAATTCTTTTGTAGTTCTACAATTTGATGCTTAATATTTTTGTAAATTGAATCACAATCAGTTTTATAGTTAATTTTCAGTAACTCTCTTAAGTCCTTGCATTTAATTTCATTAAAAGCTACAATAGGAAAACTGTTTTTCATTGCTACTTTTGTAAGGAAGTTATAAATATCTTTTCGGTCCGGTAGATCAAATAGTATCGGGCCACTCAAGGAGCATTAAATTATTTTCATTTTATTTACTTCCATAGAAATCATTTTATATTCGTTTTTTGGTGCAACTAAATTTTGTTCTGAAGGCTTGTTTAAATACAATTAAATTATTAAACTAAAACAACCTAAAATTTAAATAGTCAACGTCCCACCCTCAGCGGGCCACGGTAAAATTATCAAACGTTGACAGGCCAGGAAGGTAAAAAGGCTGGAAACCACTGCTATACAGTATTGCATCATGGATTTTAATAACAAGATAGTTCGTACCTAATATCGCTGATGACCTACCGTCTAGGGAAGCGATGCACGTTAAATCTGACGAGAATTCAAACGTCCCTAAGTTGGTGTGGTGTGGTAGTTAGGAGAAGGGTGTTGCCAGCTCAGGTGTCGTCCTCGTCACTTGACCATGGTTCAAAATTACGAGGTCCGTCTCCGAAATACCTCGAGTAGCAGAACTGTGCGACGTAAATATTCACTCACTTGAAGACGTTATAGAATTCTGAAAAAACTTTCAACCAAATGCAAAAATGTTACACGTTATGTTATTGAACGGTGCATCTACCTTTATGAACCTTGGCAGAAACAGAAAATTATTTTAAAAAAAGATATTGTTGTGAAACTTCTGATTTTTTCCCCCGAATGGCAATGTAATTGGCATTTGTAATGAATGGGAAAACAGTTACTAAAGACTTGGAACTTCTGAAGGAATTTTAAAATAAGTATATGTAAAATCGCAATTTATACTCAGTGCCCTAAGAACTTGCTTAGAAATAAAGATATTCCTGAGAACGAAATTCCTCTCCTGTCAGTTGCAATTGTTCAGTCCAATTGAAGCGTCCACGGCTTCGTCAAATGTATGCGTAAAATAAAGTACCAACATAAGAATTGTCTTTGCGGGAAAAATGCAATAAAATGTAATTCAAGAGGTCACTAAGCCTACTATATTGCAACAAGTAGGTTAATTTTAATTTCTTATTTTTTTTTACTTGAAAATTTTGTTTTCCTTAATGAGAGACATAAATTTTGTTTGGTACAAGTTTTCTTTTCCTTTACGTATTTTGAATAATTTTTTTAATGCCTCTCTCGTTCTTTTGTCAGAATAACATTTTTATTTTTAGGAGAATCTAATTCATTGATATAATAGCCTTATCTTTACCTTTTTTAATACTTTGCGTGAATGGCTTCGGTTATTTTATAGAATGCCTAGGCAAAGTATGTATTAAGTCTCACATTTCATACTTTGCCTAAAAATGTCAGGCATTCTATGCAATGCCTAGGCATTCTATTGAATGCCGGCATTTCATACTTTGCCGGTGACATATATATATATTCAAAACTAAAACACAAAAATAAAACAAATAACAAAATAAACAAAAAATTATAAGTGTTTTTTTCTGACATTTAACTCTGAAACTTTCTGATCAATTCTTTTAAATTAATTTGTTATTTTTTTCATGTTCTATAGCCAATGTAGCTAAGCCATTTAATCTATCTTGAAGAGTTGTGGACCGTAAGAGAAATTTTTAATTTTGAGAAATTCCTGTTTCCCCTTTCTACACTTATTGGCAAAGAAAGTAAAATTCTTAATTCGATAGCAAGATTTGGCTCAAATTCTAAAACTGAAATAAGTTTTAAAGCATTTTTATTGGGCTTTCTTTATTGCTTAGTAAAGCTTAAACTGACAGTATCTCATCTGCTAGATGAAACACGTTTATATGTACTGATTCTCCATCTGTCATTATCATTTCTAAATTTTTACAATTTTCAATTATTAAATCTTTAAGTGTATCTTTTAAATTATACATATTTTATAAAATTGAAAGCACTTACTATGGATACTCATTAAATTAAATTTGCATTCCAAGGCATTAATTGCTTGATCAATTGTTGAAAAATAAAACTCTATCTTGGATTTTAATTTATGATCTTCCCCCATATCACCTCGTGCTTCGTAGTCAGAATTAACACTTTTACATCGAACTCAGTGACATTGCTGAGTCAACTCCAAGTTAGTAGGAATATCAATCTCATCGGCCAGTTCTTTTGTATCACACAAAATTTCATCAAAAGTCACATCCGAGGGAAGGTCGTTAAAAAATTCTTTACAATTTCTTAAGAGTTCTATAGGAGATGGTAGATCGTAATATTTTGTTTGCAATAGCTTGCTTAACAATTTGATGTTAATTTGTGAGAGGAATGCTTACAAAAATTAAATAAATTTTTCTTGAATTTTTACATTTCACAAATTATTGATTTCTAAATTATTAATAATTATTCTTTACTGTTAAAAATTAATGTCATTTAATTCTTTAAATTAAAATAAAATATTCTTAAGGGGAATGATACCATCGCAAAAGGCAACAATTTTTAGAAATGATCAAATTTAATTTGATGATTTGTTGTTATCTTATTTTTTTGAAGTACATGTTAAACTTACAAAAACGTTTATTTCTTGCAGCCTGTGTATAGTAGAATATTAGGTAATATGAAAGTTTTAGATAAATGTAGATAATTATCTTTTGGGGAAAGTTTTTTTTTTACATCACCTTTTTTCCCATTTTGTAAATAAAATATTAGAGTTGATATGGTATTCATCCTGTGATCAAAATGAATTTTTTTAACATTATATTTACATCAAGTTTGCCTACCTGCACTTAAAATTCGAATGAATACTTTATTTTACTGTGGAACAGTTACTAAATGAAATGTATTGCATATAAATACTTTATATATATGTATGTGTTTTACAATATTATGGAGCATTTAAAGATATTTGAAATGTTTCTAATAAAATAACATTCTCCATCTTTGACTGTCTGATTTACTTGGTAATTATTCTTTAAAAATGTTTCAATTTTTTTTAGAAATGATTGTCTAAAGTAATAAATGAAAATACTATTTCATTTTTTAGTTAAAGAAATTATTCATATTAATATATAATTTTCAGGATATATTCATTGTAATGGTATTGTCCATTAATACGAGTTATTTAATTACATATAAAGTGCATAATCAGGGCTAATAATTAACTAAATGATTTTAATGAGTTATTTCTACATGTATTGTAACTGTTTTAATATATATATATATATAAATATAATACTTTTCTCTAAGTTGCAGTCACTATAGCAAGTGCTCTTTAAGCACATTAAAATTAATAAAGAGTTACCTTTAGTCATGCATGTGTACAGAATGCTTAAATGCCCTTGTTATATAAAGAATCGGGGAAAAAAATTGCAAAAAGATTGTAACTTTTCTGAAAAAAAAAAATCATGCACTAAATAAACATGTGTTTGTAATTTTACTCGTTAGTACAATGTTTTGCAGGACTGAATAGTTTTCTATTGGAAATTGCACTTTTATATCTGGGTTACTAAATATAATGCATGGGTATGCGACACTTGGATCACAAATTAATGTTATTAATGCTAGTATGAATCTTTATTAAAAGTTTGCATTATAATTTTTCATGACAAATTGAATACTTTTTTTAATTGTCTATGTATAAAGTGCCTTTAAAATGTTGATCTACTTTTTAAAAATTATTATACAATATTAAGGAAATGTTTCATCAGAAAAGGTGCAATAATTATCAGAAATTCAATTTAATTATCTTTAGTCTTAAATTTATTTTTCTTTTTATTGAATTACATATAATTTATAAAAAATAATAGTATGATTTATCTGTAAACAGTAGATAGCTCCAAAATACAAGTTAATAAAGATTAAAATCATTATTACATCAAAAAGTTACCAAAATTTATTATGAATAAATTGAGTTCCATTCTTTTCGAAATCACAGTTTCTACTACTTACAAGAAAGTTAATTAACTAATTATAGCATTGTTTTACCAGGACAATCTTATCTCAAAAATATCAGTGATTTTGGCCAATTAACCCTTTAACAATAATTTTGAAAAAGATTTTCTGTATTTCTCTTCGCGATAAATATAAAATTGATCCAAATACTTTTCTTGGGTCAGTATTGGTTAGTAACTCATGCAACAAATTTATTCAGGACTTTTAAGCAGGATAATGTCAATATCCATGAGTCTTTTATATTTATGTAAAAATAAATATAATGATATAAAATAAATCTAATCTATAATGATAAATCTTCTACATATTGTGCAAATACCAATATAAATGCACATTTCTTATAAATAGTAAAAAAATTTGTACATCTCTCTCTCTCTCTCTCTGTGATAGGTTTATACCACACAGTCAAACTCTGAAAAACAGATGTGTTAATTAATACCACACAAATATATTACAATTTTTTTTTTTTTTTTTTTTTTTTTGTAAAAGAACTATAGATTCAAAAATGACTATTTTATTTTGATCATGTAGTTGTGAGCAAGACTTTTATATTCAATATATACACACAAATTTATTCTATTATACACATTTTAATTTTAAAACTTTAATGCCTTAATTTTTTACCATATTTGTAATTCAATTCTTGATAAATTATATTTCTTGCCTGAAATAGGGCAACGAAAAAAGACTTTCAAAATGCTGCATAATTTTTTTACGTGTAATTTTATAAATGGTTAAATGATCATTTTGATTTCTAATGTTTGAAAGTGGTACTTGATTCACACACATCATTTAGTATAAACATTAATGAAGCTGTAGTAAATTAAGATATTTTTCCATTTTTGTAGTGAATGCTTCTCGAAAATGCTTTTTTTTTCTTTTTCCCTTTAATATTTTAAAATTATAAAGTAAAATAAGTTATATATATATAGATAAAAATATATAGTATCATAAAATGAAAAAATACACAGCATAATAAAATTTATAGTACTAAATTATATATATATATATATACTTGTTTTTGATATGACATGTATGGTTACATATCAGATTCTTGTGTTCTAATTTTAGATAATTAAATACTTAAGTACCTCTGTTACTACTCTGAAGATGCGTAAAATAAGTAAAACTTAAGTTAATTAAACATTATATGTTCTCAATATAACTTAATTTAAAATAAACAAAAATTTGCTTAAGTTAACTAACATATTTTACTTTCTTATGTATGTTCTGTATATATTTTTATTCAAAACAAACAAAAATTTGCTTTGAAGTATTTACATGCTTGTGAAAGTCTACATCTCTCCAAAATCCTTTTTGTGAAGACAAAAATAGAGAGAATAAAGCTTGGTTTAAGTTGGCGTCGGTATTGAAAATATTCTTCAAAGTAATTGTATGCATAATAAACAGTGAGGAGATGGTTTGTAGTCCTCACGTTTCAACATGCTTTCAAAACACTCATATTTTGCACCGGTGTATGAAAAAATGTGATTTTTTTCGTCAATAATTTTTTTTTTTTTTTTACTGATTCATCAACCATTTCATCAAAATACGACATTTTAAAAAGTACAATGTGAAACTGCGATAGCAAAATAGTAGTAAACAAACGACAGCGTAATCACGTGACACAGTTTTCACGTGATCGTGACGTCACATGAATTTAGTCCATTGTCTTTTCCACCAGACAAGTTCCTCACGCAAGCGTTTCGGATTCCCGAGGCGCACAGTGTTGGACGTCGAAAAAGCTTTCTTAAAATTCTAGCGCTTTCATTAATTTCTTATATTTTTTCTATTTCTTTTTACTATTTTATTTTAAAGCACTTAATTTTTTTAAAAATTTCTACAATTTGCCTTAACTTTTAAATACACTTCTACTATTTAAAATTTTTTCTTTTTAATTTTTAATATTTTAATGCAATACTGGGCTAAGGCAGAGCCAAAGCCATGTTTAACTCAAAGCCCAAGATAGAAGGTGAAGTTTCCACATAGAAGCAGGAATTCCACTAACGAATTCAACGTATAATTGTCATTTGATGTTGAGACACTGAGATTCATCAGTTTGACTCATAGCAGCAGGTGGGTTCTGGACTGAAAGCTCTTAAAACTTATTTCTGCTGGGAGTGGTATCGTCAGTGGATGCTATGAACCAGGCCTCAAAATAATCAAGAATTAAAAAATATATACTCTTGCATATGAAAACTTTACAATATTCCTATTGATGCCAGTATGACGAGATGTAAAATTTATCGTGAACATTATTATTATAGATATCTAAATTTTAACAATCTTTAAACTAATTCTTGATGATACGAATGTTTAGTTTTTGTTATTCGATTTGGGAAGCTCCCAAGAATCCCTACCTCAACTGGACTTTTTAGAAGAAATAATTTAGAAGTGGACAATTATGAGATGTGTTACAAATTATGCAACTGTATCGCGGCTCAAATTGTAAAACTGTAATTTCCTTGTATTATGTAGTTCATACGGATTTTTATTCATAATTGGCTGTAAAATTTGTAACACATCGTCACGTTTAACTATTTTCGTACGTTCATGCAAAGCCTCCCTATCATAAATGTAAATTTAACCAAACTGTGGGTTTGCTCCTTTCTGTTGTAAATATGTAGTTTCTTTTGTTAACTTCACCTTAAGTAGAAATAAATTTATTACAGCATAACAAAAAACTTTTTTTTGTATAAAGAGAGATATTTGTGAGAATAATTGGTTCGTTCAGTGAAATGGTTATTAACTCTTACTTTTACTACTAAAATCATTTCTGTTAAGTTATGTTCCGAGTTTTTTAATTTTTTAAGAACAATATTTGTATTTTTACACATTGTTAAAAACCTTAGAAACTTGTTTTGTTTTCATGAATGTTTTCCTATTGAGAAATTTCCAGGCACAAAACATTCTTGTGTTACTAAAAGACAATATTTGGAAGAGGTGGAATACTACTGAAAATTATATGACGGAAAATGAGCCCTTTTTCTGCTGATATACAATGAGACTTCAGAATTCAAGTATTCCTTAATTTATTCATAAAATTGTTTTTCTATAGTAATATACCTGAAACCTTATGCGTGTGTCAAAATTTTCTTTTTTACCTTTTAAAATTAAAATTTTGTATACCTAAATTATTCAGATTTAATTGTTATTCAAGTTATTGCTTTAAATACGAAATTGAGAATTTTATCTATATTAAATAATACTCTTATCCTTACATGCTCTAATAACTTATAGATTATATACACTCATGTCCATAAATTAAGGATAATGAAGTTCAGGCAAAGAAAGAGAAGCAAAACAAATTTGACTTATTTGTAAAGTCTATTTATTAAACAAAAGGTAAAGAGCAAACAAGTTGCTATATGTTTGACATAATTAATAAAAAATTGCGATTTTTACTCCCTGGAGCAAATTTTAAAAAAAAAACCTATTTACAAAAAACAGTATAACATGGTTAGTATGATGGTTAATACGGAGTATGTCTCCCGGACGATGCAATGCAGGCCTTACAACGCCTACGCATGCTGAGTATCAAATTATCAATCTGATCTTGGGGAATATTACACCACTCATCAAGCAATGCCCTCCGAAGTTCCGGTAGACAGGTGGGAGGGGTTGACGGGCTGCAATTCGTCGGCCAAGCATATCTCACACATGCTCTATTGGATTCAAGTCTGGTGAGTATGCTGGCCAATCCATACGGGTGATATCCTCCGATTGAAGGCATTAGTCTACAATGTTTGCACGGTGAGGACGGGCGTTATCATCCATAAACAGAAATTCAGCCCCATGGCGCCCCAAACAAACGTACATGTTGTTCCAGAATGGCATCCCGATAGATGTGGCCTGTCATCGTCATGCTCTGAACATGCAGGTCAGTTCTGGAACCAAGAATAATTCCTCCCCAAACGGGCCATCCTGCACCACCGTAACGGTGTTGTTCAATGGTGTTCTCTTGTGGTAACGGGTACCTGGCACTCTCCATAGGAAAAAGTCCGGGGAGAATCAGACTGCAAACTAATCCTGGACTCGTCGGAAAACATCACACAAGACCACTGTTGCGGTGTCCACAATGCATGCTCTCTACTCCAGGTTAATCGCAGGCGACAGTGAGTTGCGGTAAGGGGAACACATCTGACAGGCCTACGAGCATATAGACCAGGGGTCGGCAACCTTTTAGCTGAGGCGTGCCAAACCAATCTATCAATAGGATGAAACGTGACACGCAAGACATTTTCTTTAAAATAATTCGATTCCCTCAATAATTCATGCAGAGTTAGAAAATAGAGATCAATAATATAAATTAACAGTTTTATATATTAATTTTGCATCATTCGCGAAGATATTCCTCAACACAAAAATAAACAGCATAAAGTATGACTATTTCTTCAACAAAAATTTTAAAAGATTGAAATTGTACATATGTGTATTTTTAAACATAATTATTAAAATAAGAAATAGACAACACAAAATTAAAATACACCACGCGAGTACTTCTCTTCAATATAATTAAATAAAAATTTTAATGTGAACCTAGTCCTTGCACATCTCTACTTTCGTATCGCAAAATCAGGGGTATAATGTTTGTAATTAGACACGATTCTCTCTGAGCATTCAGTTGTTAAACAATTTTTTTGCAGACTCGAAATATTTTTCATGCGAAGAAAGATTTTTTGCTTAGATATGATAAACCAAAAGCGGAAAGACGAGTACATGCAATTTTTTTCTTCAAACAATTAAATCTCTCCAGCAATGACATTCAACAATTTACAAAATAGCTGTAAGTTTATCTTGAGAGTTATTTTTCAGACTTTTTCATAATTCCATAAATGTCCATATTTCTGAAGGTGTAGTCAAATAAGGTCCATTACAAATTTGTTAACTTCCATTCACCCAAAAATTGACATTTTTGTAGAGTAATGCAGCGTGCCAATAAGAATTGCACCGCGTGCCATAGGTTGCCGACCCCTGATATAGACCAATGTGTCCTCGCTCTGCCTTGAAACTGTCGTACCGGTAGCTGAAGAGAGCTGACGAGATAGGTCTGATGCTGTGCTCCGTCTGTTTCTTTTGGCAGTAACTGCCAAATACCGGTCCTCATTCGGCGTTGTAACTCGGGGGCGACCTGTGCTGTAACATCTACTCACATTACCATCATCTTGGAATCATTGCCAAAGCCTGGAGATGACACTCTGGGCGATTCCAAGTTCCTCGGATACTTCCAGCTGGGTACGTCCACATTCCAGTCGTCCGATAATTCTACCTCGTAAAAAATCATCCAAATGCTTCCTTTGTGCCATAACTATGCGGTTATTGCACTGAAAGGCTTTTAAAGCGCTTGTGAACAATTTTACTTCTTTGCCACCATTCCTTATATACCCCTCTCTTACACTCTCGTCATTGTGACGTACTATCCGTGCCATCTGGTGGTTTCCTGTAATTTGCATATTCTTCTTCAAGATGTGTGTGATAATTCTACAGGTGAAATTTTTATTTTAGAGTTCAATTTCTGTGCGATTCTGAATTATCCTTAATTTATGGACATGAGTATATATATAGTTGTAACAATATATTACAGACATTAAAACCAAACATTGATAATCATGAAGTGAAAATACATATGTGTGAAAATATGCCAGTTATAATTTAATTAATACTATGCTCGGTTCCATTTGGATTTGCCTTTTCACTGCAAGGAATTCCCATAAAGTAATAAATTTCCTTGATTTGTTTATTTCAATGATTGTGATGTTCTTTAATTAGGCTATGCTGTAATTGTAATTAGCTTCAGTACAATACGCAAAAGGGGAAGGTTTACAAGACACAAAAGTGATTCCAACCCCAAGTGGCAGTCCTGAATTCGCTATGTTTTTAGATAACGTTGCATCCGTCTTTATTATCCAATTTTGTATCTCTTTATTTGTCCAATTGCTATTTTTAGAGTGGTCTCTTAGTGCTTATTTTTAAAGATTTAAAGAAATTACTAGCTGAAAACCTCTAAAAATATGATCTTTTCTTTCGAACTTTTTTGAGTTCCTTCATGAAGAGAAAATTCATTTTAAAATTGACACATTTTAAAATGTTGTGCTTTGTTCTAATTTTATTCCATCTCTTAATTGTATTCTGATAGCAGTCAAGAAAGAAGAAATTGGCCCCACTGTCCACATCTCATTTAGGCAACATAAGCCATTGAGGGTGGCTAAAATAGTATACCCTTTTTCCACATACTATTTCCTCCACATTGGGAGGGACGGGGGGGGGGACAAGGGTTAGCTACTATAGTGACGTTTTTACGACACTGCCCTTCGTACAAGTGAGGGACTCAAAGTTTTCCGAATGGGGACCCCATTTTTTTGTACAAAATTTTTGTTCGTCCCCATTAACGCTGCGCAAAGTTTAGGTATGCATAGGTACTTCTATATATGTTTTATTTGTAATATATTATTATTTTGAGTTCACATCTGAGACCATTTTTTATAAATAACGTATATGTAAGATTTAAATATCAATGGTATGCATGTGCTTGTTTATTTTAATCATGTTGTTAAATCTTGGACTAATTGTCGATGCCACCGTACAAAATATTTCCTAAACATTCTTTCGATTTGATCGATACCCCTATAAAATAATCTAAAGAAACAATTAAATTATTGTTATTATTAATGGCGAACAAGTTATTTTATGTGCAAAAAGATATATATCAAAAATCCTGAAATTTTTAGCGAACCCAGCTGCAAGTCACTCGACCCTTATTTTAAAAAAACACTGGTGCAAGTTTGTAAAGAAACTAGTGCTTTCCAGCTTATCCAAAAGTTTCTTTTACCTGTTAGAAAAATTAATTTTATGGGAGCAAAACAATTTTATTTATTTTTTGTTATCCCAAACAATCAGCTTCGTCACTTCATATTTTTCAATTCCAATCATTTGAATTGATTTACATAAGAGTTACGATGTTAATTAAATATCTCTTTCAATGAACGCACAATTATTAATAACATAAAATTACAACTTTTAATAAGGGCTGAGTGAGTGAATATCAACGTCACACTTTTTCGTTAATCGAGGGATTTTGAAGATCGACCTCGTAATTATGAACCATTGTCAAGTGACTAGGACGACACCTGAGAAAATAACTATTAAAAATTAGCGCTTTATACAGACATTATTAGTTTTTGTTTAATGCCTTTACAAACTTCAAATATGTTTTTCTCAGATTTTCATTTGGAAGATGAAAGTGTTTTCTGTTCTTTAAAAAAACATTTCCTGTTCAAGATAATCTTGAACAATGGAATTTTGTAAAGATATATATATATATATATATTCTAAAAAAGTTTTATATAGATTTAGATCTGAGAACTCAAGCTAGTTTTTTAAAAATACATACGTTAATATTTAAAAATGTTCATATTTTTTCAGGTTTCCCATTTTAAAAAATTTTATGTACTTTCCAGGATGAGCTATAAAAATAATTATTAAAATTCAACAAGACATATTTTCTAACTTTTTTTCTTAATTATCTAAGAAACAGAAATCACTTCAAATAACAAAAAAAAAAATTTAAAAAATGGGAAACTTAGAGAAAAGATCTTCAAAATTTGTCCGTTTTAAAAATTTTAAAATAATGAGTGGTCAACTGAGACTTTTTATTTCCAGAATCAATTTATAAAAATCTGAAAAGAAAAGACATGAATTACTTTTAATATTACTGTCTCCAAAATAATGTTTGAAAAAAGGGCACAGTGTAGCCTTAACAACCCTAGTAAGAAATTTAAAGCAATACACCATTTTTTTTTAGTATACCATGCACATCCAGGTATAAAAATAAGGGGAAAAAAGACAGCACTCCAAAAAAGTTACAAAAAGATAGATTCTATCTCTCTCCACACAACCAAAAATACACTCATGTCCATAAATTAAGGATAATGAAGTTCAGGCAAAGAAAGAGACAGAAGCAAAACAAATTTGACTTATTTGTAAAGTCTATTTATTAAACAAAAGGTAAAGAGCAAAAAAGATGCCATATGTTTGACATAATTAATAAAAATTGCGATTTTTACTCCCTGGAGCAAATTTCAAAAAAGAACCTATTTACAAAAAACAGTATAACATGGTTAGTTTGATGGTTAATACGGAGTATGTCTCCCGGACGATGCAATACAGGCCTTACAACGCCTACGCATGCTGAGTATCAAATTATCAATCTGATCTTGGGGAATATTACACCACTCATCAAGCAATGCCCTCCGAAGTTCCGGTAGACATGTGGGAGGGGGTTGACGGGCTGCAATTCGTCCGCCAAGCATATCCCACACATGCTCTATTGGATTCAAGTCCGGTGAGTATGCTGGCCAATCCATACGGGTGATATCCTCCGATTGAAGGCATTCGTCTACAATGTTTGCACGATGAAAGGACGGGCGTTGTCATCCATAAACAGAAATTCAGCACCCATGGTGCCCCGAAACAAACGTGTATGGTGTTCCAGAATGACATCTCGATAGATGTGGCCTGTCATCGTTACACTCAGAACATGCAGGTCAGTTCTGGAACCAAGAATAGTTTCTTCCCAAACGAGTCATCCTGCACCACCGTAACGGTGTCGTTCAATGGTGTTCTCTTGGTGGTAACGGGTACCTGGTTCTCCATATGAAAGTCCGGCGAGAATCAGACTGCAAACTAAAGCTGGACTCGTCGGAAAACATCACACAAGACCACTCTTGCGGTGTCCACAATGCATGCTCTCTACTCCAGGTTAATCGCAGGCGACAGAGAGTTACGGTAAGGGGAACACATCTGACGGGCCTACGAGCATATTGACCAATGTGCCCTAAGCGTCTGTACACGGTCTGCCTTGGAACTGTCGTACCGGTAGCTGAAGAGAGCTGACGAGATAGGTCTGATGCTGGGCTCCGTCTGTTTCTTTTGGCAGTAACTGCCAAATACCGGTCCTCATTCGGCGTTGTAACTCGGGGGCGACCTGTGCTGTAACATCTACTCACATTACCATCATCTTCGAATCGTTGCCAAAGCCTGGAGATAACACTCTGGGCGATTCCAAGTTCCTCGGATACTTCCAGCTGGGTACGTCCACATTCCAGTCGTTCGATAATTCTACCTCGTAAAAAATCATCCAAATGCTTCCTTTGTGCCATAACTATGCGGTTATTGCACTGAAAGGCTTTTAAAGCGCTTGTGAACAATTTTACTTCTTTGCCACCATTCCTTATATATCCCTCTCTTACACTCTCGTCATTGTGACGTACTATCCGCGCCATCTGGTGGTTTCCTGTAATTTGCATATTCTTCTTCAAGATGTGTGTGATAATTCTACAGGTGAAATTTTTATTTTAGAGTTCAATTTCTGTGTGATTCTGTATTATCCTTAATTTATGGACATGAGTGTATTTTTGATAAATGAGACTCTTTTGCTTTTAATATTATAAAAATGCCATCCTGGTGCAGTAACCAACACCTATCATTTTTAGGAATATTATCTTAAATTTTATAAAAAGAAACAATAATTTAGTTTTTGGCAATAATTTTAAACAAAGAAATTATAAGTAGCTCTGCAATAATTGCTTCGATTACTACTATCCAAGTAAATTCATTTTCAGATATATTTCTATGTTTTCTTAACTCTTCCTAGTTCTTTCTTTTTAATTTTTAAATATAGTTCTTTGTGAATTTTTCTCCTTCTAATTTTTATTAATTTCAATATGATATTGTTTGCTTAGTTCCTTTACAATAAAACAATCTAGGTGGTGCCACTTTTTTTTGTTTCTGGTTTAACACTCCAATATTAACACGTCATTTGGGGTACGTGCTTGGCAAAGGTACATGACATTTTTTTTCTTATATTTATCATTCCTTCATGTAAGTTTTTGCTTAGTTTTTCCTGAACAAATTATTTTTATATTCATCTCTTTGTAAGAAACCTTTTCTTTCATAATTTAATCTTCCTGTCTGTTGCAAAATATACGTGTGTTAGTCTTAGTCCTAGCATTCAATATGGCTCTGTTTTTCCTATTATGACGAAAATTTCTGCTGTACGGGGAAGGTGGATCCGTAAAGTACACTTAACCCTAATTTGCTGATCCTAATTCAGCAACATTTTTAGAAATCATAAATGGTCTCCATTTTAGTCCATTGACTCTTTTGGTTTCTTCCTTTTTAAAGTTATAATTCTGTTTTCTGCTATACATACGTTTATTTAAATCTTGTTCAATATATATTTCCATCATTTTTTTTAGTTATGTGTCTTAAAATCTGGTTTCTATCTTCTTTCTTTGTTAGTTGATAGTTTAGTCTTGTTACTTTTTCAATGTATTATACTATATATCTATATATATAAAGGAGAAAAGCGACTCAACTGACTGACTGACTGACTGACTAATCACGAAATCTCTGGAACTATTCAACCTACAGACTTGAAATTTGGTAGACATGTTCCTTTTATAGAGTAGACATCAGCTAAGAAAGGATTTTCCGAAATTCGAAACGCAAGGGGCGTTACGGGAGGTTAAGGGCTTTAATAATAATTGTTTCCATGTTTAAACTACTTGATGTACAATCTTGAAATTGGGTAAGCGGATTCCTTTCAAAGAGTAGAGATCCGCTATAAAATGAGTTCGCTGAAAATCGACCCCCAAGTGGCGTTGCAGGGGCTTAGGGGGCGTTATAGATAATTATTTACATTTTTAAACTATTTGACGCACTGTCTTTAAATTTGATATATAGATTCCTTTAGTAGAATAATGATCAGTTACAAAACGGGTTTTGTGAAAAGAGACTTCTAAGTGGCGTTGCGGGGGATTAAGGGGCGTAATAGATAAATATATCCGTTTTTAAACTACTTCACCTACCTGCTTGAAAATTGGTAGGTAAGTTTCTTACCTGGAGTAAATATCCGCTACAAAATGGGTTTCGTGAAAATCGACCCCCAAGTGGTGTTGTGGGGCTTAAGGGGCGTTATTGATAACTATTCCTATTTTTGAACTACTGGATTTACAGTCTTGAAATATAATAATCAGAATCCTTTCATGGATTAAAGATCCCCTATATAATGTGCTTTGTGAAAATCGACCCTTAGGTGACGTTGCGGGGGCTCAAGGGGAGTAATTAATAATTTTCTTGCATTTTTAATTTATTTGATGCACAGTCTTCAAATTTGGTAAGCAGATTCCTTTCATAGAGTGCAGTTCCCCTACAAAATGGGTTTTGTGAAAACAGATCCCCAAGTGGTGTTGCAGGGGCTCAAGTGGTGTTATAGATAATTATCCCCATTTTTAAACTATTAGACGTATAATCTTGAAATTTGATAAGCAGATTCCTTTCGTAAAGTAAAGAACTGCTACAAAATGGGTTTCGCGAATATCAACTACTAAGTTTAATTTCGGGAGATTAAGGGGCATAATCGATAAATATTTCCATTTTTAAACTATTAGATCTTCCTGCTTGAAAATTGGTAGGCATGTTCCTTTCATGGTATAGAGTTCCTCTAACAAAGAGTAAAACGAAAATTGACCCCCAAGGAGGGTTGCGAGGGTTCAAGAGGAGTTATAGAAAAAAATTCCTGATTTTAATTGTTAGACCCATATACTTGAAATTTTTAAGCATGTTTCTTTTGTTGAATAGGGATCCACCAAGAATGTGTTTTACGGAAATCAATTCCTGGGTGGTGCAGGAGGTTACTGGGACGTATTGACAAAAAAAAATCCTTTTTTCGAACTACAAGGACTATAATAATGAAATTCGGTTTGAATTTTTCTTTTGTTGAATTGAAATCCGCTAAGAGCGGTTATTTTAGAAAACGGCTCTCAACAGGATTACAGATGTATTGATAGTAAAAATTTCGTTTTTTTCTGTTAGATTTAGACTTGAAATTTGACTTGCATGTTCAATTTACGGAGTAGAGATCCACCGAAAATTGGTTTTGCGGGAATCCACTTGGTTTTTGAGTTACGAAAGAGCAAACATCATTCTATGCTTCAATTTTAGAGATTTTTAGAAAATACAAATTAGATGAGTTCTGCCCTTTTTTTTTTATCAACAGGTGACAGTTACAGGTATAAGTATATTTTTCAATTCAATCGAATTCTTAATGCTAGGACTTAGATATCAATAATTTATACATATATATAAGCAGTAAAAATTTATAAAACATCATGAAATACCCAGCGAAGTGGGCGGGTAACAGCTAGTATATATATAAATATATTGTTATATGCTGCCTTTTTCTTGGCAAGAATAATTCAAGTTTTATAGTTATGTATTTATGAACAATTTCTATATATATATTTTTTAAATTATATATTATTTTTTTTTACTTTGGAGGGGGCATTTTTTATTTTTGTCCGGTTGGTGGGGGCAAAACTGTTAGAGCCGGCCCTGTATTCACATACTGCATAAATATTATTTGAATACATTTATTAGAATTTTGTGTAACTTCAATTTTTCATCGAGATTTCATTAAAAACAATACTCTATAAAATCTCCAGAAAACAGCAAACGGTTAAAAAAAAAAATCCAAATTAGTTAAACATGAAGCTAAAGAGATCTTGACCTATAAATATGAGTTAAAAAAATGTACAATTAGTAGAAAATTTTTTATACTGTTTTAAAATCTTTAAATGCATTTTCTGAGAAACTATGTTTTCAATTTTTTGCTTCCTGGTTAAGTTCACTACAGAATTTCTTTTTAAGTTATTGAATTAAAATTTTCAGGAAATGTTTTGTTTTATTTTGTCTCCAGTATAGACTATGATCTTATCTCTGTGTATATATTTATGAAATTTATTGCATTTTTTATGAAAAAAAAGCTTTAGTTTTTTTAAAAAATTGAGTTCTTGCATAAAATATGCCATATTTCAAAAGCTTTCAAAAGTATTACAAATCCTATAGCTCTAAGCACAGATAATATCATTTATTTACTGTATAAATAGTATTCGAATATATTAATTATAATTTTCAATAAAAGCCTTACCGTAACTGCAATTTTTCACTAAAATTTCACTAAAAATTCTTAATATATCCAAAATTATTTTTAATTTTGTGGAAATTGTACTTGAATTGTTGGTTTTCTGCCCTATTTCAAATAACACTGTTTATTTAGTTGAGAACTTATATATTTCAAAAAAAGTGCTCCGAAGGTAGTCACATACCTTAAACGGATTTCTTTATTTCCAGAATTTGATATAATGTCATTTTATTTAAATATTTTCCCCGTTTTTACTTTTCTAGGGCATGTTTTTTAGGAGTATGGAATCCAAGCGCCTCATTCCCCTTGTGGGCTGTAAATTAGCGGTCAACTTTATTGTTGACCCAGATCACATTTTTACGGGGCGTTTGAAAACATTTGACAACTACAAGAACTTCACGGTAAATATGTTTAAAACAATATATTTTATACGTTTGCTTAGAAATAATGAAAAAAAATTATTTTTTTTATGTGTTGACATGATGTACAAAAAATTATCAATTTTTTTAAAAATAAATAATGGCTGTGTCATTAAACTGACAACAAAGAGATATATAAGACTTTTTTTCTCTTAAAATGTCAGCTATATTAAATAAATTTATGCTCATTTGTGTAATGTATAACATTTCCTCAAATTTGCCATACGTTGCATATGCTTTACACGATTTTTTGTTGCACGGTTTTCTAAGGAACATGTAGACCATGTAAAAAAAAAAGAGTAAGTTGTATGTAATTGGTATCCTTTGTTTTAAACTAATTGTTAAGGGAAAATTCCGTATCAACAAGTATTTCAAAGCTTCACTTGAGGAATTTTCACTTTCTCATGCCATATTGCGAATCCCAGGAAGAATTATCCTTCTAGAAATATTGGAACGGGATAGAATGTATCTAATGACTGATATCTAAATTTCATTAGTTTTTACTGATGAAAAAAGTGTAGGTACCTTAAGTCAATTGAAGATTTCTAATTATTGCCAAATACCCGGTCAAAATATGTTTTTGAAGTTTATTTCAAGAAATTTATTTTTTGAATATGATAATAAAATATTTTATGTATTTAATTTTACGAATACAAGTAATAAAATAAATCAAATTAAAAAAACGATTGTAAATGATTTATTGACTAGAACTTAACTATATTTAAATTGAAAAGTCTTATTATTAACGGATATTTATTTCATAAGCTGTATAAAATAAAATGCAAGTTATTTTGGTCTAGAATCCAAACTTTTTGAACTATCCCGTTAGAGAAGTTACGATATGACCAACTTTTAAATAATTTGAATAGAAAATTAAATTTTTTTCTAGTATAATATCAATAAAACAAGATAAAAGTTTCCCCCACTAAATTTGAGCATTTCTCTATCAAAGTTAATAATAATCTATAATTGCTCTGGTAATTATTTGCTTGATTTTTTTAGTGTTTTTTTAATAATTTACTTAAGAGGACATATTTTTTTTATTTTTCAGAAAATGTTATATTATATAGTAGAATCTGTTTTTGTGAGGAACTTTTTATGCGATTTTATTTTTGTCTGGTCTTTTTTATGCGGTATATGAATTTCAACGACTTTGGCGATACTATAATGTTTTCGATCAATGTACACATATACACTTCAAAACGCTCTGTTCATTTATTATAAACAATTTCCCCACAATGCTCGTTTAATTGCATTTTCTCATCGCTCTATCAACACGAGCTTGATTGAAGACGAAACTGTTAATGCCAGTGATATTATCAATAATTTGACAAATTATGAAGACGGGCAAGAAGTACCAGATTCTTTAAGAGCGGATAAAATGCACGCTGGAATCCAACTTTCTAACAAATTGGAAAAGCATTTTTTTAAAACAGACCAATTCCAAAGGAGTTAGAAATTCCAAAAAGAGCTTTGATGATGGGTATTTGGTTAGCGTGACATTTACAAGCAACTGACAAACCGACCGTCCTCACAAAAACTTATATAACTTACTTTAAGGTGCTAAAAAATAAATCAATTGGAATTGTATCTTCAAGTGACGAAAGCGATTTTGAACTAATTCATCACAGGGAGTTGCGCTCTTTGGATTACGATGAGTAGCAATGAATTATGTATGTGCATTTTGAACATTTCTCCTTGTATACAATGAGAAATTAAATGTTTTTAAAATGTTTCCATGTGGAATTTAATTATTTATTTTGTTTGAAAGTACTTTCTCAAACATTTCATAAATAATTGATATAATTTTAATTGACATATGTGTGATTTTTTCATGAGGTTCCTCTCCGCCGTATAAAAAAAATTCTGTAGTGTGTCAACAAAGTTGTTAGCTATATATAAACATTTATGAAATTTTCGAAATTTTTTTTTGTGTGATTTCTTTTTATGCGGTCCCCATCTACCGCACAAAAACAGGCTTTACTGTAAATTGAGATAATTTTTTTCATTTTATGATATTTCTTAAAATATTCTATTATTTTTCAGCTTATTAATGTAGAGGATCACCTTTATAAAGATAGCTACCCCGAGCGTGTGTTCAGGGGAGACCAAGTCCTCTACATGAAGCATATTTGTCGACTCCGATATTAGTTAATTATGTAAGTGCATTTTGAAAATTTCACCGTGTATACAATTAGAAATTAAATGTATTTGGGGGGACATGTACGATTTAAGCAAAAATTTTTAATTTAAGGATTTTCAAAAATTTTTTGGTTGCCTCCTATGTGTGTACACTATGTAAAAAAGATTTTGTGCTCAAAAGTTTATAAAAAGCTAGCCATTTAATTTTTTAAGGAAAAAAAATTTGTAAAGTGATTTTAAAATGCTACTCCTCTTACAAAAATTTACGTACACGCATGAAATTTGATTTACAAGTACGCCAAGCTATGTATAACAAAAATTGGTATGGATTTTCCGATAACATGATTAGTACTCGTACAATACTTCTTTTTAAGAATGCTATTAGCAAATTCCTTAGAAAATGTATAAATTCTGAGTTCACTTATTTTTAAAAAATAAGTATTTCTTTGATTCAAAAATGCATACCAATTTTTGTTACATGTACTATTTGCAATAGGTAAAAAAAATTCAAAGCATTAGACACAATAGAAAAAAGGCCTTAGCATTTTAAATGATTGCAAACTAGTTATTTTATCTTTCTGAGATAAATTAATTTAAAGTTTTGATTTGCCATAGGGATATGAATAAAAATGAACATAAAAACTGTTATAATTCTGCGTTTTTTAAGTTTAGAGCTTTCAAATTTTGTTAGGTTTTAGAAAAGTGCTTAAAAAATAATTTAGGCTAAAAAAATTAAATTAGATTCTTTGACCGATTTTTGTCAATTGAATCGTACTGTGTCCCCTTAAAATTTTTCCATGTAAAATTTAATTACTTATTTTGTTTGAAAGTACTTTCTCATAAATTTCGTAAGTAATTGACATAAGTGTGACTTTTTTATGAGGTTCCTCTCCGCCGCATAAAAAAAATTCTGTAGAATGTCAACAAAGTTGTTAGTTATATATAAGTATTTATGAAATTTTCGAACATTTTTTGTGTGATTTCTTTTTAAGCAGTCCCCGTATACCACAGAGAAACAGGTTTTACTGTAAATTGAGATAATTTTTTCACTTTATGAGATTTCTTAAAATATTCCTTTATTTTTCAGCTTACAGCAGTGGTGTATTCAAGGGGAAAACATGCTGCACTCTTTGGAAAGATTTTTCTGGAAAACAAGGATTAAAAAATAAAATTATTTGTACAAGCAATTGAACAAATAAATAAATTCATTGCATAATTATATAGACTGTTTTACTTATTTTTTCCAAACACTCGTTAATTTCTATCATAAATCTTTAGTGGTATAAGTGTCAAATGAAATACAGAGAATTCACTTTTAAATTTATCAACATTAACATATTGATGCTCGATTACGGCTTGATTTTAAAATATATTTTAATTAGTAAAACTATATAGCATTACTTTTTTAAAAAAATATATCTGCATTTATTTACATAAATAAGCAAACTGTGCTTTGCCAATGCTTAATTATCAAATTGTATTTAGGTTATTTTGTCATTGATTTGTTAAAAGCATTAAGTTCAACAGTTAGTATCTTAAGAATGATGTATATAATATATCTATATATATAAATATATATATATATATATATATATCACTAAAAAAGCATTAATTCTTAATACTAAAAAAAATGTTGTTATGACAAGAATTTTGACAAGAACTAGTTTCTTCAACGTAGTAATGAACATAAGACTTTCAATACCGATCCCATTTTCCTCAAAACTTAAAAGAATTGATAATGAAACATCGGATGAAACAGAATTTTGACCTATTTTGCAGTTTTAGATATCCTTATAACATTCTTTGAAAGACTATAATTTAGCTTTATTGGATTTAAAAATATATATTATAAATAATACAATAGAAAGGTAATACTTTATTAAAATACTGCTCAAATTTATAATTCAAATTAAGTGATAGCAAAATTTGCAAGTAAAATGAACGCGATATTGGCATAACTTTATTTGAAGAATTAATAACTTAAAAATATATTTGTTAAAAAAAGGTTCGTTTTATTTCGAGTTTTAAATTTTGAAAATTATTATTGTTTAATACATTATAGTTACTATAAATATTTTAACTATTTTTAACATTGTGATTGAAGTTAATGTAAAATACTACGAGTGGTCTCTTCAAACCGCTTTCATACAACAATAAGAAAAAAGACAATATCTCTCTTTTATGAGATGAAAATATACCTCAAAAATCTATCGTTATCTAATCTATTCGTAAATCATTTTAATTCTGTCCAAAATTCGCAATTTTTTGTTTGCTGAATTTTAAACTATATTGTGAACATATAGTACTATCGTGAATTTTATATTTACGAATATTACATTACGTATTATATAATTTGTTATTAAGTCAGGGTGGCCAACCTTTTTAAGAATGGTGCCACTTTCAGATAAAAAAGTAATTAAGCATGCCACTTCCAACTTTTTGAACAAATGAAAAGGTAAAAAAATGTGCTACTTATAAGCTTATTATGTAACTTTTACGCAAAGACACATTTTTAATGCGAGTCTAAGTAGTGGAAGTTGAAAAACAATATAATAAAAGAGACTAGAGCACTAACTGAAATTTTTATTGTTAATCAGTTAAATTAATTTTGTGTGTTCATTATTCATAGCGATTTGGATTCCAGGACGGTAACAATTAAAATTTCGCAGAAAAATTGAAAAAGGATTTGTGAAAGATCTGCATTTTTTTATCATCTTGAAAATCATCAAACCTAACATCGAAAGAATCCTGAAAAATTGGATCTTAAATTTTTTTAAATCTATTACAGCTCGGAGCGCTACTAACTTTGGTAGATAGTTCCTACATTAATGTGAAATATGTTAATTTTTTCTCTAAAATCAAGTAAACAAAGCAGTTTGTCCACAAACGAAGGTATTTGACCCCAACTTGGATTTAAAAAAAATACCATCTCTTCTCTGTTATCTTAAATTTAAATTGTTTTAATATTCCATAATATCGGTAAGAAAAGCTAAATCAAATAGTCTGTCATCATTCTAAAACAGAAACTACTTACTGTGCAGTAAAGTGTTTTTCCCCAGATATATTAAACTACGCTCCCTCAAATTCCAACATCTTGCGAGTGAAAAAGGTTTTGGAAGCCAACTCTCTCACAATACAATGCAGGTGCATTTTCTACACGATAAATTTCAATTGTATAATCAGTTAAGTTTATTTAAAATAAATTTTGAGTTTTTTTTGTCTAAGATAACCGCATTTCAACAAAATTGTAAAAAAAAGTTATTTTTTATTATCTTTTCAAATTTGTTATTAAGTCTTCACTTGCCACTGTTACAGCTCTACTGTGCCGCACTATGGAACGCGTGTCGTGGGTTGGCCACCTCTGTTATAGTTTGTGATTATATGCTCGTATATTATATTATTATTAATGTAGGTATTGTGTGTCAAGATGCCCACACGCGAGTATTCTAGGGCTTTTAAGTTAAGGGGTTAAAACTAAATTTCATTTAGGCTGCAGAAAATTTTATCATTCTTGATGGCTTGGAATAACTATTTTGATTATTCAGGGGTTCATATTTAAGTTTTAAAACTTTGAAAGTAGTTTCAACGGAAGCATATAGTTTACTTATAACACAGATGTCAAAGTTAATATCTGTACTTCATTCACACATAAACCCTGGCATTTTGAATGAAAAAAAAATCCATTTGTTGATTTATTTTATTTCTACTTATAATGTAACACTTGATCAAGAAATTCAGAATTTTTTTTTTACTTTATACTTAGTGTATTTACTTATTTATAATCAAATAATTTAGTAAAACTGATTAAATTCATTCATTTGGACAGAATTATACTGGGAATGTTTCATTGCTAACCTAAACAAAGAAAAAAAAAACCTTATTTTGTAGATGCAAGGTTAGTTAGTATTTATTTACTCGTATTTATTTTTCTTTTATCTACTTGCATCTTGCGTATTTTACTTCTAGTATTTATTTTTACTTCCTTTCATGAAACTAATTAATTGTATGGCTATTGCACCTGTTCTAATATTTATTTGACTCTAAAATACAGTTTTCCACAAAATTCCTGAAATTCATTCATACCTTTCATTATATTGTTACTTACTATTAATTTTTAAATATTTCTCTGAAAGTTTTTATTTCTATTACATTTCGCTATGTTTAAAATGTATTCGCACTATAACATCTTAACAATTTAATACAAGTAATTAAATTTGATTGTCAAAAATGTATTTATCCTTGTAATTCGGTAATCGAATCTGTTCTAAGATGGGGGGGGATGTGTCCAGTCAAACCACGATGAGTTTCAAAGTGTCCGCTCAGCCCACGAAATGTTATGTGTCCGCTTCTGCCACGCCACCATTAGGTACGGCCAGTGGTGTAACGGAGAATATTAGCCCCCCCCCTCCCCAATGTAAAGTCAAGTTTTAACTCCCCAGCCGGATCTTACAAAGATTGCAAAACCATAACATGCCATAGGCTTTGAGCCTCCAAGAAACCTGTGCTCCCGGCACCGGAGGGGTTGTGGGGGTGTACATTACGTCACTGCATGTATATGTATATGATGGTAATAATACTGTGATTTATGACTGTTGTAAAAAAACTTAAGTTGGATTAAATTATTATAAGGAATTTAATGATTTTTATAATAAGTAATGGTTTGGTAAATAAAACTTGAGATGTTTTTATAATTTTAAACTTTCCTTTTAAAAATAAATTATCCAAATAAAATAATCTAGCAAATAATCAAATGGAAAGGGATATTTAAAAATAAACAGACAATCAAAGGAATAAGCATTATTTTTCAGTAAAAAATACTTATTAAAATTTGATTCCAATCAAAAAAATTTCTTTTTAGCTTTACTTTTGTTATGATAAAGAAAGTGTGAAAAGAGTTTTCACAACAATAATCAATGCAACTATTGCATCCATATACTGTCATACAACACAGCTAAATATTCTGAAAAGGTTTCAACCTTTATTAAAATTTATATTTTTATTTAATTAATTGCTGCACAAAATTCTGAATATTTCCAATTCCTTTTTCGTAGAAAATATTCAATTAACACAGTAGATAAGATATTGGGTAAGCAAATATGAAACAATCAAAACAGAATTTTCGAGATAAGAAAAATGCTAAGCGTCGCAACGACAGAAAGCAGATTGTGGATAAAACTTGTATGACGGGTAGTTTTCAAAAGCTTTGAAAAATATGAAAGTACAATGTTGCCCTATACAATTGGAACACATATGACAATTGGTTCACCCATCTTTGAAGAATGGGATCTTGGTTCGTCATACAGGGTGTAACGAGGAGTGTAGTAAAACGATTGTACACTAAACAGCTGGCCACAAATTGGCGACCTCCCGTCCCAAAAAAAAAAAGAAATGGAAGTATGGTAAAGTAGCAGAGTATAATCAAATTTTCCCCCTGTCGGGCCACGTACCCTGAAATGAATAAACACTCGAAAACCTGTCTTCTCGGTTGATCAATCACTCAGACTCCTCTATCTGACTTGCAGGAGACAACAATACGTGCTCTTCCCTTTATGTTATTTTCTGGCATTTGCCGATGTAGTTTTTAGTAATTTCTATAATGCTCTATAATGTAAAAATGTAATTAAAATATGATTAACATTTTTTTATCATGAATTATTACTATTTTTATGGCGTAGATTAAATATTAACTAGATTTGCCATAGACACAATAAAACCAAGGCAACATTAGAGATTTAAAATATGGAAAATTGATTAAAAAATATTCACTCGTTTTTGGCTTTAATTTTAATATTATACTAATCTCTCTATGAAACAGACACTAAAAAATTGGTTTTATGTATTTTTTAATAAGTTATGGATACTTTCGATTTCCTTTTTCAACTGTAACCACGTCTCTTGTTCATATTCTTTCTTACGAACAAAGCTGCCTAACAGTTTTATAATCTCATCTTTTTCTGTAGAAAAAAAGCCTCATTTATTTATTTATTTATTTTGCAGATATTAATTTATCAAGTGCTGAATGGTAACAAAGAGTTTTAACTGGATTCCAGACTGAAATCACTATTGTTTGCTCATAATTCATTCAGACTTGCCTGTTGTGTATTTTTTTAAAAATTTATTTAAACCTTTTTTTTAATTTTACTAAAGCAAATCGTTCTTTTGGAAATTAAAGATCAGTTTAGATTTTTTTTTTTTTTTTTTTTTGCTAATAAAATTAATAATTAGGGATCTTATAACAGCCTATTATAGAAAAACTCAAAATTCTCATCCTTACGAGAAAAAGATGTTATTCGAAAATGATACGAAATGATGTCAGAGTTCACCTGAAACACTAACTTTTGTGAAAAGAACTGAAATTCTGAGATCCTACAACAAGGTTAATAATCTGATATTAGTAAGACATTTTTCCAACCCTAAGCAAGGTGCAATTCAACGCACACAAGCTATGTTTCCTAAATTATTACAGAAATTCGTAGTAAAAAACTATTCACACTCTCTGTTGTTATCAAACACCACCATTCTATGGGGGTACTCTGAAAAAATTGAAGTTTTATGTATTCTTGTCAAGAAAGATATGGAACTGTTTTGGCAAGTTTTCAAGAGAGGGTAAAAAGCTCGCATGATATAAAAAGTGGTTAGAGAGTCTTCTTATGTAAAATGCTACGATTCTCTGCAAACTTTTTTCTTTCTGCTAAACATGCCAATAATAGAAAAAATATTTGATTAATGCATACATAATTTATTGAATAAAAATCAAGTTAAAGGGGCATGCTTGAAATTTTATGTGAAGCACCTAGAGAAGCTCACATAAAAGTCGGTGATTCTTTATAAAAAATTAAAGTCATTGATGTCTCTCAGATGTTGGCACTTTTCAAAAGTAAGGGACATACGTTTATATTTTAGGATTAGCTGGTTATATTGATATCCTTAACTTAAAGAGAAGTATTACTAAAGTACTATCAGAATTGAAAACTCCAATGAAAGTGCGCATAACTGCATCTGCCAAAGAAAGTGTTTGCCTTCAAAAGAAGGATATATATATATTAGGTTGCCAAATATGAAATAGAGCAAAAAATGCGCATAATTGAATTCGATTTTTTTCCAATAAAAACTAAGATTTTAAGATGAGCTGTTAACTTTTTTTTCAAACTAAAATATGCGTTAAAAAGAGGAAAAGGTGTACCTTTCACACGAAAAACAAATTATGCCAAAATACGGCGTCTAAATGGGGTTATGTGCTTAAGGTATCCGACTACCCTAAAACTGTGAATTTTGCCAAAAATTGACAATTTTTTTTATGATTTTATTTTATGAGCCATCTTATTAGCTTTATAAAAATACCAAGTTTATCATTTTCCGTTCGCTAGAACAAAAACTACAAGTGTTTTAGTAAAAGCAGATGCCATTACTTTAAGCAAGATGTCATACTTTAAAACGCGTTTTACTCGAAATGTGATTTTTTGAAAATGCTCAAACGGGGTCAGGGATTGCTAAAAAGGTTTTGAACATAATTAACTGAAATTTTTTCTGTGAGTTCTGTATAATAGTAGAATTGTTTTAACCATCAGATTTATCAATCACTGTTTTATTACAAAATTTACAGTCCCTTATGTGAATATAATCATTGCCTTTTTAAGCATTTTCATATAGTAACCGAGATAAAGGACTCTAGTTTTTGTAAAAATGAAAATATCTCTTATCCTGAAGGTCAGTTCAAAATTGAATAATATAGCAACATATTAGATTGAAAAAATTGAAAATTTGTTCATAAACCTTTGGTGCAGAATGGGCCGCGTTAATACAATTTTGTGTAAATTTATATCTATTTTTTCCCATTTTAGTAATAATAATTTCTTTTTCTTTCTTAGTTTTCACCCATTTTTCTTAAAATGCACTAAACAAATCTAAAAATAACAACAACAAAAAAAATCCCCATACCTCCTTTTTTTAAAAAAAAAATTATCACAACCGGTCAGATACCCTTAATCTATCTTTGCTCCATTTCATACCTAACAGCCTAATAGAATTAGTCGCGACCGATACAGTTAAACACCATAATTTGAGTCACGTAATCTCGCGAATCAAAAGAATATCTATGAATAAATGGAAGATTTAAATATTGTTAAAGGATGGAAACAGCAATGCATTTCTCAAAATAATGCATGCACTAAAAGAGAAATACTTCCAGAACAAATGCGCTACCTATAATACCAGTGCATTATTATTATTATTATTTTTTTAGAAAGATTGTAAAAAGTTTTATGAAAAATGTGTGGAATAAAACTTTTTAATTTGTTAATCTGATGAAATATTTTCTTACAACTTAGTGTGATTAATGAAATGCATAGTAGGTTAATATAATAATAATGAAGCATTTTCTGCCAATTTCCTCAGTATAATGAAGGAGTTCTTAGATAATTTTAATCATTATTCATACCAAGCATTAATGTTACCCTTGAAACAAAAATCACAGCATAAATTATGCCTATTCTATATTTATTATTTTAAATTTGTTCTATGTCCAATTGGTGATTATATTAGAAATTAAAAAGCAAAAAACCTAAATTATACTTACAATTTTAAAAAAAAAACTTCTTTAAATTAAAATTTGCTTCAAAAGCAAAATTAAACGTGCTTTGAAATTTTTATCTCCAATTATTACAAAACTCTCCCAAAGTATTCTTCTAAATAAGAATTATAATTTCTTGGATATATTGCAGCAATAATGATTGTTTGAAAGAAGACATTTCTTCATATATTTTTGTTCATTTCTCCTTTCTTTAAAAATAACTTCCAGATGGGTATTGTTTTTCATATCAGTTAATAAACAATTAGCTCTGCGTAATTACATGCAAATACACCTACAAGTGGCGATATTATAAGTTAAGGCCGTATCACATACGTACATTGTTCGTGCAACTTTTCGCCCAATTTGAGGATGAAAGGTTGCCGTAAGCAAAACGACATGCTCTGACATCAGTCGCGCACTTTCTCCATATTGAAACATTACTCGCCGATTTTTCTGCTTTGAAAACGAACATCCAATATTATTTCTCTTATTTCGATCGTGCTTTTGTTGATGGGCGTAAACAGGAATGGAGCACCTTTCTGTTTAAAATATTATACGTCGTTAAAATATTATACACCATATCTGATGCGTTTGATGAAACTGAAGCTACCATCTTTACCGCCATCTTGTTTATGAAGTAGGGAGTCGAAGAACCCCATTGTCTGGAATTTCAAGCAACTTTTTCCACTCACTGGGGAAAAGCTGTACGCAGCCGTTGCTATGGCAACTAGAAGAAATTGTTCGGAATTAGGTGGAAAATTGCTCCAAACGTGTACGTGTGATAAGACCTTCAGTTATAAGTGCCAGGGATTTTCTACGAGGAAAATGCATATTCTTGATTTTCCTTTAATTCTGAAATCTACTTTTAAGTTTATCGGATATTGCTGTAATATAATTTGAAATAATTGTTGTTTTCCTGCAAAATATCAAGACCATACTGTTTAGCTTTTGTCATGTTTGAAAAATTGTACATTATTTTGTTTTGTACTTCACTACAAAACAGGCAACATCCCAATTGTCTTGAAACAACCTTAAAACAAACAGCTTCAACCGTAAAATGGTTGCTACTCAAGCTCAGTTCAGTACTGTGAACGCAATGTCGCTATTCCGCTGTTATTTGTTATTACTAATTGTTACATTTACAAACAGGAAAAAAAATATCTTTTAGATCGTACATGAAAATTGATAGATTTGATTGCTTGATTGTTAGAATTTCAAATAAATTTTTAATAGATTGTTCCTAATTGAATTTCTTAGTGCAATGTTGCCTGACTAGGCCACCCAGAAAAGCCCACCGGTTCACAGGTTAGGTATCGCTGGTATAAACTGTCTCGTCGTTATATCTAGTCTTGATTAAAAGTTGAAATGGAGTGGAAAGAATTTCACTCGATCTCCAGTGGGAAGACTATGTTCCCATCTAAAAGGGGACATTTATTGTTCTGTATAGTGTCATTTTATATTATTTCGACAACTCTTAAAACGCAATGGGAAAAAATAAAATTAAATTAAAGCATGTTTGGTTTAAATAAATGAAAAGACTGTTAATTTTAAATATAACGAAAATTAAGAAAATACAAACACATATGGTTTTCTTTTTTTGTAGATGTGATTTACAAAAATGCACTTCCTACTTGTATATTATGTGAACAGATTGTGCACATATATGTGCATATTATGTGAACAGATTGATTAATGTCAGACCCTTTGAAATATGTTTATAAAAGAAACACATCTCAAATTTGTGATTACAGGCATGTTATAACTTTTTAAATATATCTGTTTATACTTGATACAAATTACTTATTTGAAAAAAAAAATAAAAAAATTATAAAAGATATATGATTAGTATAATTTTTTACGATGAAGTAAGGGAAATAGTAAATGTATTTCTGCAATAATTGATTTGTGATTTTTCGTAGCCAAATCATTAAATAACGAACTCTGTTACTTATATTTACTAACAAATTATTGTCAAGTGGTACGTTACGTTCTTGTTCAGAATTATTTTTTTATTCAATTATAGTTGTTGGCGCCAGTTGGCGAGAATTCCTTCTATGGATTTCGCTCCGAGCCAACTGTTGTAACCTTTGTATTCAGTTCGAAAAGTATAGCGATCCCATATGGTTGGGATCCGTTTCGCTCATTAAAATTTTTTTAAACTTACAGTCCATTTATTATTATATCGGCAACAATAGTCTTAATACAAATAAAAAATAATTCAATAAACATCGGTATTGGTAACTCTGAATTTAAGTATAGAAGAGAAGTGGTTGAAGTCAAGTCCAATAAAAATATTCGAACATGCATCTTCCATTTTAATCGAAATTGCAAGTACAGAGAGATTATTTTCCCTGATGCCAATTCTATGGTTAGATAAAAGAAACAAGTTGTCAGTAGAGACAAATGAAGCAATTTTTTATATTCTATGACTTATCTATACACTGCTGGCCACCGTAAATGCAACACCAAGAAAGACAAGAGATAGCTCAACAAAATTTATTTTGTAGATAACATGTTGACCAAGTATCAAATGATTAAACTTATAGACTTCTGTGAAGTGTGGTTCCTGCCAGAATCAGTAGCCAAAGTAGCCACCATTGTTGGAGATCACCGCTGCCACACGCCTCAGCATTGATTCAAAGAGACTTTGGATGTGTTCTTGGGGTACAGCAGACCAAGCAGCTTCCACACGTTGCCAAAATTGATCTGTTGTGGCAGCTGGGGGTGTAATCTGGGTCAATCGTTGAGCAACCATGGACCATATGTTTTCTATCGGTGAAAGATCCGGAGAGCGAGCCGGCCAGGGAAGCAATTCAATCTGGTGATTGACGAAGAACCTTTGGACAATGAGTGCCACGTGTGGTCGCGCATTATAATGTTGAAATATGGCTGTGGCCAAGCCCTGAAGGTAAGGAAGAACTACTAGCTCCAACACCTCGGAGATGTAGCGCTGGCTGTTTAAAGTATCGGCAGAGCGTACTAGAGGAGTGCGAGAGTGATATCCAATACCGCCCGTACCATAATACCCGGTGTAGGACCAGTGTGGTGGTGGCAGCTGTTCAGCATCCTCTCTCCATGGTGTCTTCAGACTCGAATCCGACCATCGTAGTGGTGCAGACATATGCGTGACTCGTCACTAAAGACAACTTCATTCCATTTTGCCGGCCATATCCTTCTTTCATCGCACCTTTGGCGGCGGAGACATCTGTGGTTCTGCGTGAAGGGTAGACCAAGTAATTGACGTCTT
Organism: Trichonephila clavata; assembly: GCA_019973975.1. Classification (NCBI taxonomy): domain Eukaryota; kingdom Metazoa; phylum Arthropoda; class Arachnida; order Araneae; family Nephilidae; genus Trichonephila; species Trichonephila clavata. The sequence continues at coordinate 18,127 of BMAO01032511.1, read as the reverse complement.
GCGGACAGACCACTCTGCTGTGAACGGCGTCGAATGGTACGCGCAGACACTGAATGATGCGTTACAGACTCAATGTGCTGTGCTATGGTTCGTGATGTGACTGAACGATCCGTCACTGCCATGTGCACAATTTGCCTGTCCTCACATGATGTGGTACACTGAGGTGGATGCGATCGACCACGTTGGTCCGTCGTACCCTCCTGCATCCAACGGTTACATATCCGCATTACAGTTGTTTAGTTTCGTCCAATACGACTACCGATTTCCTTGAAAGATAATCCACAATCTAGGTAGGCCGCTATCCTTCCTCTGTCGAACTCGGATACTTGATCAAAAGCTGATTGCTGTTTTCTACAAGACATAACTGATCGCTTTTTTTAAAAAACCACAAGAAAAACACAATTGCCGAACTTGAAATCGTCGAAATCCCCCAAGCCTTAAACAGCGCTTTGAGGTGGCGCCACAGGCGTGCGTAATGTGTGTCTACGCTGAAATTCTAATCATTTGCATATCTCACCTCCGCTAATGCATGTTGTAAATTTCATGTCATTTGCGTGCTTCCTTCAGGGTGTTGCATTTACGGTGGCCAGCAGTGTATTTCAAGACTGTACTTCTAGTAGTTCAAAAATGGAAATAATTATCTATAACGCTCCTTAAGCTCCGTAACGCCACTTGGGAGTCGATTTCAGCGAAACCCATTTTGTAGCGACAAACGGTTTTTTTAAGTATAATTAGAAACAGCAAATAATGGAGGACAACGGAAAATCAATATTTATTTAAAGTAGGACAAATAATATTCTAAAGTTTATTTTTATTAAAACCCCTTTAAACTGATGGGCCAAAAAATAATAGGTGTTTTAGGTTTTAGCGATTATAGACAGTGATTTTTATTATTTTTTAAAAATGAACTAGGTATTTTTTTTAATTATCTCAGAAAATATACTGTATTGTTTCGTAAAGATTTGTTCGAATATAAATTTTTAGTTTATTAAGCACAGTAGATTGCGTTATCGTAATTTTATGAACTTAACTTTTAAATTTATTTTCAGAAATACCAAGTCCTTAGTTAACAATATAAATATGTCTGGCAGAAAATACAAAAGTGGAACGGAAAAAACGAAAATTACTATTAAATCGAGAGAAAAAAAATTAAATTATCAAAATTTCAACTTTTTTTTTTTACAATGAAACAAAGTAACAAGAATATAACAAACGCAGATACATTAACAAGCGAAAGGAACTTAGCCAAAGAAAACAGAGAAACACAACAAGTAAACATTAATGATAAAAATATGCAAGCTCTCAATGACTAGCAACCTTCTGAAAAACTTATTGCTCTGCCACAGGACATCAGTAATACTCCACAATAGGAACTCATAGCAACCCCACAATCAACAGCCAAGATCGTTTCAGGCATCACCCCTCGACCTCCCACTGCCTTTCTAGTGAAAGCTACATTCCCCCCACTTGGCAATCAGCTGAGTGTGAAGTACTTCCTGCTAGAACGAACTCGCGCTTCGGCGAGTGAAGTCCTTCATTCGGGAGAGGCTCCGCTTAACCATCATCCCCTGCGGTCTTGACCATAGATTTTTTGTTTTTCTTGTGTTTTGTTTTTTCTTTTTTTACTTTAGGATCACAGAAGAAGCTAAATCCCTTAGATGGTTCTAGGATAGGTATATTCCCCGTAGTAATACACCGACCGAAAAGTGTTTAGAAAATTTTGGGTTTGAGTTTGAGAAATACGTTGTCGTGGGTTCATGGCCTAAATCGCTAAGTAATAATTTTATTGATTACATCCTTTCACATGGAATGAGTTATTTTCAAAATAAAGATCCAATCGATATAACTCTTTTTCGGTAAGAGAATACAAAGAACAAAAGAGATCATTTTCGAATAGTCTTTTCATTAAAAAAGCTAAAAATCACCTAGTGATGGAAAGATCTTGGCTATGTTATTCAACTGGTATTGGTAGTGTTTTTTGTATGACCAGTAAACCTTTTTCTAAAACAAATTCCCAATACACAACCGGCTTTTTTTTATTGGAAACAAGTAACAAGTTGATTAGAAAATCATGAAAATTATATTGAGCATAAAAATTCAGCGTTAGTTTTGTTGACACGAAAAGAAAATAAGTCTGTTTTAGAGAAACAGTTACAGGAGCGACTAAGAAAACATACAAAATATTACCATCTCCTCAAACGTGTTTTTGCGGTAGTAAAGTATTTGGCTATAAAAGGTTAGCATTTGGAGGTACCTAGGAAGGTTCTCCTCATAATGGTAATTTTATGGGTGCTTTCGAACTGCTAGCAGAGTCCGATCCATTCATTCGTGAACATATTGAAAAGCGAGAATTACGATCAAAAACATTAATATCGTGCTTATCCAAAACAATATAGGATCATGAGCAAGCAAATCATTAAAACAATTACAACTCAAACAAATAATGATGACACAAAGAAATATTCAGTTGTGATGGATTCAACACCAGATTTCTCCCACAATGACCAATTTGCTATTGTACTATGATATTGTTTTCAGGAAAAAGAGTATGAAAGATGTGTCTTATCAATTAAGATTAGTATTGTCACACACTCGCTTGTACTTATTTAATTTTCTACTAGAATTTTTAGAAACAAATAGACTGCTATTGGATAATTGTAGAAGGATAGTCATTTGACAACGCTTCCAATATGTCCGTCGATATAATGGTGTGCAAGCTCTTCTAAAAAAAAAAAAAAATTCGCTAATTATGTACCGTGTACTGCACATATTCTTAATCTGGTTGGTGCAGAATCAGTTAAGGTTTCAACTGAAATCATGAACTTCTTTGGTTTCGTGCAACAAATATGTTTTCTTTTCTGCTTCGACACATAAGTAGGAACTTCTAAATCGAGAAATGGCCGCGGTAGCCGAGTGGTCAAGGTATCGGATCATGGCAGGCATGTCATGAGCTCGAGTTCAGTACCACTAAAGATCCGCCATGTTGGGGAGCGATGCACATTTAATCTTCCGAGAGCTCAAACGTCCTCCCGTTGGTGTGGTGTGGTAGTTAGGAGAGGGGGTGTCAACTTAGATGTCGTCCTCGTCACTTGACCGTGGTTCAAAATTACAAGGTCCGTCGCCAAAAGCCCGGAATATTCAGTGCGACCTTAATATTCACTTTAAATCGAGAAATTAAACTGAAATTTACCTTAAAAAGTTTAAGCCAGACCACAAATGATCTTGTCACTACGATGCTGTTGAAGCTTTAAGAGATAATTATGGAAATATATATATATATATATATAACATAAATATTTTTAAGACATTTAGTGTGACAATGAAATTGATAAAACTGATTTTCGAAAAGAGGCAGTTTTACTTAATAAATTAACAAAACTCGAAACTCTCTGTGCCATTTTAATTATATTTTGGGAAGAAATTTTAGAAAGATTTAATCCAGTTAACAAAAAATTAGACTCCTGGTTTGGACATTTGTGAAGGGAATATGTCAATGATATGCCATTACAAACGCTTATAAGGAATGTACGACATGAATCAGATAAAAAAACTAAAGGAGTAATCAAGGCGCAGCCAAAAAATTAAGTCCTAGTGCAGAAACAGAATCTAACCCGCGGTCACTCGCGCCTGTTTTTGCTACCGTCGTTACTCGCGGGGTGTAGAGAACACCCCCAAACTTTCAATGCGTGTATTTAAATATGAAAAAATATTTTAGTCAATTATGATACATTTTTATAAAGTATAAGTTGTTTTTTGTATTATACAAATAAAATTATTAAATTTATTGCATAAAAATGAGACTAACATTAATTTAAACTAAACCTACAAAACTTTCATTTTAAAATACATTAACTTTATATTATAGCCGGGGTGTAGAGAACACCCCGCGCGAGTGGTCGCGGGCTAACGATGTGAACAAGAGATGGGTTATTTCAACACGCATATTGTTGCGTTAGATAAGCTAATCTTTGATTTTAATAGAAGTCAAGTATATGCAGAATATAGTAAAAAATTAAAATTTTTGATGGATTCACAAGTAAGGAGAACGTCGACCTGGGGAGTGTACGCGCTATTATTAATTACTATTCAGATGTGTGACGTAGACCAACATTTAGTAAATGAAGGTGTTCAGTTTAAAACTTATCTAAACAAACTGAGCTAGAGTTCTATACTTATAGCGATATAATCAATTTAATTTTTGTAAAGAAACTTGTTGACGTTTTTCCAAATTTGTTACCATATTAAAAAAATTTCTAACGCTCCTTATTATTAGTCGTGATGCGCAGCGTGCGTTCTCTAAAATGTCCAATATAGAAAAGAAATATAGGACAGCAATAACAAATAATAGGCTTAATCATTTATCACTTCTTTCTATTAATACTGATCTCACCAAAGACTTAAAATATGCTAAGCAAATAAGAGAATTTGCAGCACAAATGTGTAAAAAAAGGGGAGGGGGTGTAAATTATGTTATTGTTTATAACGTATTTAAATTGTTTGAAATAAAAAAAAACTTTAAGTTTTGTATATTTTAAATTTTTCCGCAGAATTTTTTTTGGGGAAAATGGCAAACTTTTTAATTATTTAGGTAAGCTCCCAGATATTGTTAGCCCAGGGCCCCCAAATGTAACGGTCCGGCCGTGATTGGAGCAGGACAGAATTAATTGCAACCGTACACTTTCATCTTCACACGCACACAAATGGTTCATTGATGCCCCAGTAATTTTGTTTCATGTACGGTTTGGCTGTTTTCTTTCGAAAGTTTGTCGACCCCATGCCAGGTAATTCACAGTTCTATTTTATGAATTTCTTATTCTGTCTGTATGATTCATTGGCGCAGAGTCATTTTTATTTAATAATTCAATTAAGCTTTAAAACATTTTTCATTATTAGGCGTTTGTTGCGAATTTTGTGTAAATAATACTTAAAATAAGGTAAATAATTTATATTTGAATGTATATAATTTTGTAATATTACTCTATGTGGTATTTACTTCATGACAAAATTGTAATATTTGCAAGCAACGCCGTTCCTTACATTATAATGGTGATTCAATGGATACTCGGTGAAATCTTGGCGATTGAGACAAGTTGGCATCATTTTCCGACCAATTTGGTGATCTAAAAATTTAATGTTTCAAAAATTTATATTCTGTTTATGAAATATGTACGTAGAATTTTTTTGCTCAATTGTAAGTGCTATATGTAAAAAAAAATGTTTATGCACAGTATGGGAGAACGTCGCAAAGATCTAAGTGGCTCACTGCAATGCTTACACAATAATAAAAGCAACATCACAAGAATAGATTTTGTCACAGTTTCTTCTTCAATTAAATGCCGTTATTTAATAGAGGACCTGCTTGAAAGACTTAAGACACTTAAAATCCCATTGCATTACTAACAGCTCTTGCAACTGGTTCTTCAATTTCAAATGAAGTAACATATGAAATTGATTCACATTCTGATTCAATAACTGAACCAATTTATATACAAAAACCATTAAGTGTAGCAGAAGAACTAAATAAAGTTATCAAAGAGGTAGATGCACCAATGCAGTATTAGATTTGACACTGTCATCAAAAATTCAAAAAGAAATGTCTCTTTTTTGAAATTGGAGGGAGACGTAGGGACTACCTGAAAAGAACATACTCCTATTTAATGCCCATAATACCTACTAGTAAAGAATCCGAACGTGCATTTTCTTCAGCAGGACAATGTGTAACAAAAATAAAAAGCCGTTTAAATGATGAAACGCTGGAGGAGCTGTGTATTTCAAAAGCTTATTTACAGAAACACAAAAAAATGAAGAAATGCTTTTTTTTAAAAAAATTTCATTATGTACTATTTTTATTTGTTTTTTATGATGAAATGATTTTTTTTTGTTTCATTAAAATATTATTAAATAAATTTTTAATTATATTTTCAATTTTATTATGCACAATTTCCACTAATATAATATATAAGTATTTTTTATAAATAGCCCAATCCTAATCCCGGGATTGGAAATATGACACGGGATTGCAAACCCTAAAACATAGTGAATTGATGAGAAGATATTGTTAGTTCATACCATAATCGAATCCAAGTTGTATCACATGCCACAAAGACGGTCCTACACCATGCTACTAAAGGATTATTTATTAATCAAAGATGTTTCTATTATTTTGATAGCCACCTGTATATATATATATATACTCTGACATTAAAGTATCCAACCACCTTAAAATTGTGAAATTTTCCAAAAACTGACAAATTTCTTTAAGATTTTATTTTATAGGCCATCTTATTAGCTTTATAAAATAACAAGTTTATTATTTTCCGTTCACTAGAACAAAAACTACAAGTGTTTTAGGAAAATCAGGCGCCATTATTTTAATCAAAATATGTCATACATTAAAATGCGTTTTTTTGAAAATGCTCAAACGGGAACAACGATTGCTGAAAAAGTTTTGAAAATAATTAACTGAAGTTTTTTGTGTATGTTCTGTATATAGTAGAAGTATTTTAGCCTTCAAATTTATCAATCATTGTTTTATTATAAAATTTTCAGTCCCTTATATATGTTAATATAACTTTTTTTAAAGCAATTTCATATAATAACTAAGATAAAATGCTCTAGTTCTTGTAAAAATTAAAATATCTCGTATCCTGAAGGTCATTTCCAAAATGAATAACATAGCAACTCATCAAAATTGAAAACTTGTTCATAAACTTTTGGTACTAAACGGGCCCCATTTATGTTATTTTTGAAAATTTTTACCAATGTTTTCCCACATACACAAATTTTAGTAATAATAATTTATTTTTATCCTCTTAATTTTAGCATATTTTTCTTAAAATGTACAAAACAATTTTAAAAATCATAAAAAAAAAAAAAATCCCCCATATATTTCCATTTTTTTTTAAAGAAAAAACTGTCACAAGTAATCGGAGACCTTAAACTTCCTCAAAACGTGTACTTTTTACACAGTTGTGGAAGTGGGAAAATATAAGATTAAAGAGAAAAAACAGCTTTATTAATATTTGATAGGTTATTTTAAGCAATTACATTATTTCATCGTACATAAATAGTACTAAATAATTTCATAATTAAATTATTTTGGAATTCTTTGGTAAATAGTTCGAAAAAAAGAGAGCTTAAACGTTGCATGAAATATTTAAATAGAAAAATGTACTACTACTTTTAAAAATAAAAAATATAAGAAAAGCAACACACGATACGGCAGCATAAAAAGATTAAAAAAACAGCTTATTTCGGAAAAACGCCTTAAAAAATACCCAATGTCTTTCGATAATGCCAAAACTTTAGTTATTACAAAATTTCGGTTGAATTCTGAAAATCTAAAAAAGTCATTGTGTGTGTGTGTGTGTTTATTCATTGATCTTACCTTTATGCTTCAATCAACTTTTAAGAAAAAGAATCATTATTTTGAAATATATTCCACCAAACATAGGAGTTGAATAATAATAATTATTATAATAAAAACATCAAACCCATCCTGTTTATATTCTTTCAGATTTTGTGAAATACATCTCTGTTGTAATATTTTCCCATCGATATCAAAGAAAATAAAGCAAATGTTCGAAATTGTGATGAAAACTATTTCATGCATCGATGCACAAATTCTAAATTAAATTATATTCAAGATTTGGGTACATAAGTTCCCGTCTCTCAGCTATAGCAAAATTGCCATATAGACATTTAGTGCGCTTTTATTTTATTTTCACGTAGGAAATAAAATCTGTGGAAGGTATCAATTAGGAGGGGAAAGAAATCATTAACGTGAAGAAGGAGAAGTTGTATAATAATAGGTATAGTGACTACCTTTTCGGAGCACTTTTTTTGGAATATATAAAAAATTTTAACTAAACACTTTTTTTTCTATTTGAAATGGGGCATAAAACTGGGAATTCAAGTACAATTTCCACAAAATAAAAAAAAAATTTAGATATATTGGGAATTTTGAATGAAATTTTAGTGAAAAATTGCAGTTACGGTAAACCTTGTATTAAAAATTCTAATTAATATATTCAAATAATATTCATACAGTACATAAATAATATCATCATCTGTGCTTAGAACTATACGATTTGTAATTCTTTTGAAATTTTTTGAAATATGTAATTTTTTTATGCAAGAACTCAATTTACAAGAAGAAACTAATGTTATTATCTCACAAAAAGTGCAATAAAATACAAAGATATATACACAGAGATTATAGATTATAATCTATAGTGGAGATAAAAATAATTAAAACATTTTCTGAAAATTTCAATTCAATATCTCAAAAAGAAATCCTGTAGTGAACTTTACCATGAATCAAAAAATTGAAAAACATAGTTTCTCAGAAAATGCATTTAAAGAGTTGAATACAGTATAAAAAATTTTCTACTCTAATTGTACATTTTTTAAACTCACCATATATATAGGTCAAGATCTCTTTAACTTCCTGTTTAATTTCGGACTTTTTTCTTAACTTTTTGCTGTATTCTGGAGAGTTTTATAAACTATAACATTTGTCGCGTTTTTAGTGAAATTTAGATGAAAAATTGCAGCTATACAAAATTCTAATAAATATACAATTTAAATAATATTTATACAGTATATATATATATACGTGAATAACATCTTATATGTGTTAGGCATTAAAAAATTTGTAATACTTTTGAAAGTTTTTTAAATATGCCAAATTTTATGCAAACACACGATTTTTTACAAAATTAATGATTTTTTTTTTTATAAAAAGCATTAAAGTACAAAAAAACAGAGATTAGATTTTGATTCATAACACAGATATAACATGTTCATTTCAATTCAATATCTTAAAAATATTTTGTGTAGAGATCTACTTCCGGTTTTGTAAACTCTATTTCCGATTTATTAATTATGCTATAACTTTGCTTCTAAATACCGTAGAAATAAAAATAGTGTTTTTGGAATCTTAAATGTATGGGCTATAAAATAAAAGCATGAAAGAAATTTCGAAAATTTTCACTAGAGGGTCAATATTAACTCCTGGGTTCTCTTCAAAAGAGAACGCGTCTCGAGTCATTGTCCAGATTAAATCGCGACTCAATGAAGAGAACCCGCCCCCAATGATCCTCTGTCCAAGACACCTGTTTTCGGCAGCATGCTAGACCAGCGTTTCTCAAACTGTGGGGCGCAAGCATATCGAGAAGTCGAAAAAAAAATATTATTTAAAAATATTGTTAATTTACTGAAGGAAGCGAAACAAAATACATTCTCATAATAAAAAATAAAATACGCATTTACTCTGAAATAATATATTTATAAATGCACACTGTATTTGATAATTAATTTAACAATACCAAGTTAAGAACAAGTTTAACAATTGCCAGTGACCTCATAGGCTTGTCATATATAAAATTATATAAAAAATTTAGTACTTATTGAAAATTTGTACGGTCGGTAATTAAATTCGTATTGTATGTAGATTTACGTTGAAGTACATTATCATCCAATTCAATGCAATGTTATTATTTGGATGGGGTTGGGGGGCGTGAAGAAAATCATGACTGAAAATTGGGTTGCAAGTATTGAAAGTTTGAAAAGCACTATGCTAGACGATCTTTTGGGGGGTTCTCAGTCAAAGGGATGCAGACTACAGGGCACCTGCATTACGAGGTCCGTCGCCAAAAGCCCTCGTGCACCTGAGCAGTGCAACCTTAATATTCACTCATGCGCATCTTATAAGATCATTGTTGGGCTTTCTCTTTTCCCTCTCATTGGGTAACAAGGCCCGTTCTTTTGCTGACAGATCTGAGCACATAAATGTAAGTAGTTCTCTATCTTACTCTCCCCCTCTCAGCTATTTGTTCCCAATATTTGGTGACTACGTACCCTTTCAATGTTCAGTGTGGGATATCATGGAGTTCGGAGACCAGGGGGGGGGGGGTCTTTCTTTGTAGGTGGTTTTGATCGCAAGAAAAAAACAATTTTTTTTTGCTTATGACCAGAGACGTCTTAAGGCATGGGTCAACTGGGCCCAGGACCTTGGTCACAATGGGGCCCTCGTTCTTGCTCTCGACTCAACTTTAATAAGATCATGATTCGAATAATTTAATCGGTTAAATGTTATTTTTTTTAACATTTATAAACCCCGTGCACCACGCAATGTATAACATGGGGGCATACAGCACAGACAGAAGAAAGGATTACAACACAAACATCCATGCCTTCTCTGGGATTCGAACTCAGTCCGTACGGCACCGCAGTCAGCTTCACTGACCACTATACCGGATGGGCGGCGTCAAATGTTATTTTCCGCTGTATTCTCTAAAAAATTGAGAATTTCGATCGATTTATCAGCTGTGGCTACATGTGATGTCCGTTGACTATGCACAGGCCTAAGCCTACCACTATACACCCTCATTACCCATTCAGTAAAAAGGCGGTAATCGGTCGAGCCGGTTTTTGTGTGTACGATTCTAAGTCATACACATTTATTTGTTTCGGGTTATTGTTCGTACGAGTATTTGACAACGTATGCTACCTATGTCTAATTTTATGGTTATAGGGGGTAGCCAAGTGGTCAAGGTATCGGATCATGGCTAGCGTGTCATGAGTTCGAGCCCCAGTACCACTGAAGATCCGCCGTGTAGGGGAGCTATGTACGTTAAATCTGCCGAGAGCACAAACATCCTCCCGTTGGTGTGGTGTGGTAGTTAGAGAGGGGGTGCCAGTTCAGGTGTCATCCTTGTCACTTGACCATGGTTCAAAATTATGAAGTCCGTCACCAAAAGCCCTCGTGTAGCTGAACAGTGCGACGTTAATATTCACTCAGGGGTCATAGGGGGAGCCTACATCTGTGTAGGGGCTGAGGGTCTACTTTTGCGTTAGGAGTCTACTTTTGGGTGGGGGTCCAAGGCCTCAAGAAGTCTTAAGACGTTCCTGCGTATCACGCTCTAATGTGCTTTCTTGGAAAATGGAGGGAGGGTATCCTCGTTTCTCTATAAATTTCTCAACTCTTGAAAATATATGTATAAATAAATCTATTTGGGGGGGGGCTATCTTGTCATAAGGAAGCAAACATATTTCAATTGAGTACGATGGTTGTTCGTCTTCACATCTTTTAATCCTATTTTCTTCTCTCAAAGTGAGCCTGAATCGCAAGAATCAGTTCTGAAGGAATTTTCTGACGATAATTTCACAAGTAAAGAAGAAGGGAATTTTTTAAAAAGGAATTTAACTATATTTTGTAAATATTTTTTAAGAAATTTGTAATCATTTGCGCTAATTGTTCATAATTATATTGAAAAATAATACTGCAAAAAAGTAAATGTGAAACGGATTTAAAAATTTGTTAAGCAAATGTGACTTTTTAGTTGAAGGTGGTGAATTTTTTCACATCTAAATAAGCGGCATTAGAGTATTATGATGTAAAAATCGAATCACAGGTTTAAAAAAAAATCGTCAGATGAATTTCTAGTTATGAGTAAAACGTGCTTTTGTTATTACTATTGTTTGCTTGACTTGCTGCCTTGACTTAAATACAGTGTGTTTAAGTCAAGGCAGATAAAATTCCTGTTTTTCTCCGCACAAAGACATAATAATAAAAAAGTAATATAAAAATATATGCGTAGGTTCCTCGAAATTATGTGTGAATGGTCGGATCGAAATAATTCTATTGGGACGCTTCGAAAGGAAAAAAAAAAAAGAATTATGCATGACTGGGAGAAGGTTGGGGGAAAGTAGGGAAATTGGACCCGAAGACCAACCCCAGTGATCTTCAAACGGTAATTCGCGCGAATCGGGATTCACATCAAATCTCGCAGCTGGCTGCATTTTTCATCGACCTGCAAGTCCAGTGATTGTCTTTTTTTTTTAAACACAAAATTCCACGAAATAAAAGGAGTGAATATCTCAACGGTATATTCTTGTAACACTATCAAAGCAAGAATAAAAAGTACTAATGGCCATTTCCTTTCTACATCTGTCAGAATCAATGATTGATGACGAGAAATTTGTAGTGTATTTTTCTTACCAGGTAATCAGTCTACTGTAACTCTAGGCTCAAGTATATAGACGGAAGACCGACAGAAGAAGAAGCATACAATATATTTTGTTTCTTTGTAAAGGTAAGGTTCAAGGTTTAAAATGACTGTGAAATTCTTTGAAACAGTTGTGGGGAAAAGGCAGTTACCACATAATATACCTGTAATATATATATATATACAAACTGACACTGCTTCCTTTTTAAATAAGTTTTGTTATATACTTATTTCTTCAATAAATGTGCAGTATTTTATTTCCTATTTGTAAGAAAATTAGCAGCATTTAACTACATTAAATTTTCAACGCATTTAAATATCTAATATGTGCTACTCTCTTAAAAATATTTATTCGTATTGAATAAAAACAACCGATGTTAAACATAAAATTTCCATAAAAAATTTTAAGAATGTTTCAGGTTTTACAGCACTTTCTATGTTATCATAAGAGATAAATAAGAACCATTGTCAGTTTTAAGGTATCCAACTACCCTAAAATTGTGAGTTTTACAAGAAACCTGACAATTTTTTCATGATTTTATTTTATAGGTCATTTTATTAGCTTAATAAAAATGCCAAGTTTATTATTTTACATTCCCTAGAACAAAAACTACAAGTAAGCTAGTTTACATCCCCTACAAGCATTCTGTTACTTAGCCAAATGGTCATGGCCACAAACTAGTGGCCAAAGGGTCATGGCCACAAACTAGTCTGTCAAGTTGTGGGTTAAAGTGTGGTGCTACTTAAGACGTGCCACATTGAAGTTTGATGCACGTTATATATATTAATGCTTAAAGTCCTCACGTGGGTGCAATGTGTGGGTATTGAAGTATGAAGAGTGGGTTGCCAGTTTAGATATCTCCGTGGTCCCTTAACCACTGTTCAAAGTTAAGGTCTCTGACTACCCTAAAATTGTGAATTTTGCCAAAAACTGACAAATTTTTTTAATGATTTTATTTTATACACCATCTTATTAGCTTTATAAAAATACCATATTTATTATTTTCCGTTTACTGGAACAAAAACTACAAGTGTTTTAGTTAAAGCAGATGTCATTACTTTAAGCAAAGTGTCATACTTTAAAATGCGTCTTACTCGAAATGTGTTTTTAGAAAATGCAAAAACGGGGGAGGGGGGGGGAGACAGCAATTGCTCAAAAAGTTTTGAAAATAATTAACTGAAATTTTTTGTGTATGTTCTGTATAATAATAGAAGTGTTTTAGCCTTCAGATTTATCAGTCACTGTTTTATTACAAAATTTACAGTCCCTTATGTTAGTATAATCACTGTTGTATTTTAAGCAATTTCATGTAATAACTAAGATAAAGTGCTCTGGCTTTTGTAAAAATTAAAATATTTCTTATCCTGAAAGTCATTTCAAAAATGAATAGTAAAGGAATACATCAAAATTCAAAAGTTGAGAATTTGTTCATAAACTTTTTGTACAGAATGAGCCCCCCGTTTATGTAATTTTTGTAAAATTTTACCATTTTTTTTCCTATTTTAGTAACACTAAATTCTTTTTCTCTTCTTAATTTTGGCATATTTTTCTTAAAATATACTAAATAAATCTAAAAACCTTATAAAAATTCCCCATCCTCATTTCTCAAAAAAAAAAAAAAATGGTCACAAGTGTTGGATACCTTAAGTGGAACAACTTTTCTCCTAAATAATGTTTATTCCCGATGTAGTCTGGTACCTAAATGCTTTCTTCATTCGCAGCCATGAAACACTTCCAACCAGAGACGGATTAAGGTATGGAGGCCCCTGGCGGTAAAAGGCTTGAGGCCCATGGGCTTAAGAGTCGAAAAACTAAAATAGTGAAAAGAGTCAATTACTTTAAATTCTCAAAATAAAATGTACTGCAAAAAAAAACACCTCATCGGCTAAAGAAAAATCTTAACTGAAGAAAAAAAAAATTTAAAACCTTACTTAAGAGCTTACAGTTTGATTTCTCCTTGACAAATTCATCAATTATTTTCACCATATCTATTTTGTCCAAAACATTTTATTCTGTATATAATATGGTCATGTTGTTCACTTTCTCTTTTCTCCCATAGTACTTCTAAAATTATTTTTAACACGTTTTAAAACTAAAAAAGATCATATTCACCTGATGCATTCGATATCGGTATTGTTAAAAATATTTTCAAAAGTTTTTCCACATTAGGATTTCTTTTATATCTCGATAAATTTCTAGCGGGTTTTCATTGTATCTTTGTTTTCTTTTCATTTCTTGTTGCACGGTTGCGTGGTTGGCTTGTCACTGGCCATTAACACTCATCAAGCTTGGGGCCCCTACCAGCGCTGGGGGCCCCTGGCGTCCGCCAGGTCCGACACCCGCTTAATCTGCCATTGCTTCCAACCCCATCTTTCAAGGAAAAGGGGATGCCTAAAAATCATGGCGTCAAAGGTTAGGGAATCCTTCCCCCAACTCATAAAGACAAAATACAGAGCACAAAATGTCGATAACTTTTCCTTCATTTTTAAGTCCATTTGTATACATTTACTCGCTAGTAATTGATTTAATGCTTTGAAGTCTCTCAAATGAAGTATTTCTTTTTCTTTTTTTCCCACTGGAATTTTATTCTTTCAAAAACATTTGTACAAATTTGACTACTATATAGTATATTATTCTAAAATGAAATTTCAAAAATAAAGAAATTTTTTTCAAATATTATTGATTTTATTTCCTTATTCTTGAAGTTTACCATTTACCATATATATTATGCCCCCCCCCCCTCCTTATTTTCCCGATTAACATTTTGAATGACAGAATATTGAAAATAATTTGTATGTCTATACAAAAAGTATAAAACTACCACACTCACTCAAAACACAAATAACATAGAAAATTATTTCAAATCCAAAGACGAGAGTGAGAGAAACTGGGGGTGGGGATAAAACCTCTAGATGAAATTCGTGCGTATTGATCTTATATGAAAATAAAATAAATAATTAATTATTGTATGATTATTCAGAATTTTCAATATTGAAAAGATTGAGAGTTGGTTCTTTTCGTGATGCAACAGCTGTGCTTCGTTACAATCCCAGATGGTTCTGAAAGAGATATAGAGAGACTATAATATAATACACATAATTCTTACTTTGAATAGTATTAAGAATAACAATCATGAGCTTTGTCGAGAATTTTGAGCTAATAAGAAGTTATTTATTTCAAAGTGAAAAGTATTTGTCTCGAATACTATTTCAGAACCTCAGAATGAAATTTCGGAAATATTCAATGATTTAATTTATATAACATTTGTGTGAAAACAATAAATAAAATTCTATTAATTTAGTTTAATATTTGTTAAGGTTCTCGATCTCTTGATATAATATAAGTTTTTAACGGAAGGGGTATTAATAAAGAACCTTCAGAAATCTTAAAAAGTTTCTTAAAAATATTTACTTCTCTGCTATACAGTGGACAACTGTATCATAAATTGAACTTAATTAACAATTATCTAGTTTTCTTTTCTCTCCAAATCAATTACT
Source organism: Trichonephila clavata (assembly GCA_019973975.1). Classification (NCBI taxonomy): domain Eukaryota; kingdom Metazoa; phylum Arthropoda; class Arachnida; order Araneae; family Nephilidae; genus Trichonephila; species Trichonephila clavata. The sequence continues at coordinate 2,618 of BMAO01032511.1, read as the reverse complement.
AATGTTTATACTTTATTAAAGAGGAAAACCCGAATTTTTCATTTTATTTTAATTGCATATTTTTTAATAAACTTCCATATTTATGTGGTTTTTCATAAAATTAAATAATTTTGTCAATAAAAATAAATTAATGATTAATCAAGGGTTTTCAATTTTATTTTATAAATAGCTACTCACTTCTGAATTTTAATGATTAGGTCTGATCTAAAAATGTATTTATAAAAACAGAAATTGCAGCAGGTTGCAGCATACTATTTTAACAGCACTTTGCTGTTAAAATAGTATGAATGGCTACAAAATGTTTTTGACAGAGAAGTGAAAGTTTTTAACCAAGTGAGAAACGAAATGTAAAGCAAGTATTTCAAATTATAGCATATAGTTCATATTATTTTTTATAATTTGCAATTTTACAATACATTAAACAGAATCCGCACTTGAAAGTATCCCTCCATCAGCGCTTCCTTTTTACTTATTATGTTAGGAAAGACTCCCATTATATTTCAATAAAGGAAGTCTTTCAATTCCTTTTGTACGATTTCCGAACTGTTCCAGGTGTTTGTTCCCTTTCTACATCTCTAAATGGGAGTTCTGGTTTCAAGCATGAATTAGTCGGGCGGTCGCCACTCAAAGTAGGAGGGGAGGGCTTCGTCACGCTTCATGGATGATTCATACACATCATTTTCTCCCTGTTGATCTTCAATTGTGACCAAAATCTTTCGTGACCTTGTTTTGGTTTTCAAGAGAAGGTTTTCCGCGTTTTACTTTTTTAATCCGATAATTGAAAATCTTTTTATGGTCGTTTTAATGCACCAAATGTAAATTTTCAGATATTTAATAAATATTTAAAAATACTTTCAAAATGTTTTTAAAAAATCGAAAACAAGAGACACGTTCATTTTTTTTTCGCGCTTTCGAATGCATTTTATTCTATGCAATTAAAAGCAAAATCCTAGATGTAAATAGAAAAATAAGAAACTCCATAGGATTAACAATACGCTCGGAGTTTCGTGGTGGTGTCTCAACGGGAGCCTTAAAAGTATCCGAACACGTTCGGAGTATTTTTTTAAGTGTTAAGTATACTAAAACATTATAAATCCTTTTTTAGGAATCAACACCTATAAATACTAAAATAAAACTAACAATATTTACAGTGGTGGCAAAAAGTCCTGAACACACTCATTTTTTAGCGTAATTTTTGTGTTTGACTTCATTTTTTGTTGTGAAATCATCGCACTATCTTAAATATTATTGATTTTAATGTATTTGTTTACGCTGATTTCAAATCTACTACTAGTTTCTTAATGACTAAAATATTTTTTGTAGTAAAGCTGCCTGAACACAATAATGTGAAATATGTGCAGAATAAAACAATATAGAATAACATAATATGCAAAGAAAAATAACACGAAAATTGACAAATACGGTATATTTAATAAGCATTTTGAAAATTACATTGTTGTCACATGTTAGAAAATCAATATTTTATGGGCCAGCCGTTTGCTTTAATTACGGCTCTACATCTTTTTGGCATGGAATGCTCCAATTTCAAAGGAAGATCTTTCGTGACAATATGATTGAAGGAAAATATTAAAGCTTCTATTAATTCACGTTTGCTTGAAGGTTTTTTCTTTGAAATTTCATAACCAATTATAAACCATAAGTTCTCTATCGGATTAAGGTCGGGAGACTGTCCTGGCCAGTTCATTCTATTCACAGTATGATCTTTCAACCATTTCTGGACTACCTTTGCACGAGGACAAGGGGCGTTATCGTCCTGAAAAATTCATGACTGATTCCCAAAAAGATCTCTCGCAGTTGGTAGCAATTTATTTTGTAGTATTTCAATGTAATCCATGGCTTTCACTGTTCCGCTAACGATGTGAAGTCTTCCAACACCATGAGAAGACATACAACCTCATACCATCACTTTTGTCGGGTACTTTACTGTAGGCTTCAGACACTGAGGGCTGAATTCCTCATGAGTGCGTCGTCTTACATAGGCACTACTTTGGTTGCCAGAAATACAAAACTGACTCCTCGTCGCTAAATATTACCTTTTCCCAGTCTTTAATAGTCCATAATGAATGTTCCCTTGCCAACGTCAATCGCCTCTTGCGTTGAAATTCAGCCAGTAATGGTTTAGGGCGCGCTTTACAGCCTCGTAACCCAATTTCCAGCAGTCTTCCTCTAACAGTTCTTGGGCACACACTCACATTTGATGACAAAGTCCATTGTTTCAAAATTTGCGAGGAATTAAGCTTTCTGTTTGAAAGTGAAATTCTGTGCAACAACCTGTCTTCACGTAAAGATGTTTCTCTTGGTCGTCCTGATCGCCCCCTGTCCGCAATAAAATTTGTTTTAGAAAATCTTTTCAAAGTTCTCTCAACAGTAGTTGTGAGAACTTTGGTACTTTAGCCACATGGTACTTTAGCAGCTTTAATATTTTCCTTCAATCATATTGTCACGAAAGATCTTCCTTTGAAATTGGAGCATTCCATGCCAAAAAGATGTAGAGCCGTAATTAAAGCAAACGGCTGGCCCATAAAATATTGATTTTCTAACATGTGACAACAATGTAATTTTCAAAATGCTTATTAAATATACCGTATTTGTCAATT